>JASAND010009429.1:0-12695 GCA_030248195.1 Trissonchulus latispiculum | reverse complement strand
ATCGTCTTCTTTCTCGTAGATGGTATCTGGGTTCAGCGTCTTGAACATTCGGTTCTTGATGATGAACCGGATGGAGGGGTTCTTCTATAGTGGGTATGTCTTCGGGTTCAACTTGATCCCCTCTCCTTTGGAAACGGGGCGGTTGGGCCTTCGTGAGCATTCTTGTATTCCATACTCTGCCGTTTTCCAAAACAACAGTAGACGGACCCTTTCGGGCAACTACTTGTAAAGGTCCGGAGAACTTCTTCGACTTCTTCCCTGGTAGTCGGTGCTTGACAAATTCTCCAATCACAAAACTGTCGCTCTTAGCAGATCGTTTGGTGTCAGCATACGATTTCATGTTTTGTTGGTACCGATCAACTTTATTCTTTATATCTGTTAGCGGTCTCTGCACTTGCTTGTGTTCTAGGATAGGGTTGTTTAGTTTAGTGCGAACTGACCGACCAAAAATAAGGTTGGCCGGGTTGGCTTCAGTCGCTCTATGAGGGGTAGTCCGATAGGCGGACAGGGTATTGGTTATTCCTTGCTTCCAGGTCATACCAGTCAAAGTGAAACTTTGGATCTGTTCTTTAAGATATCTGATGAATCGCTCAACTGCTCCATTTGCTGAAGGGTTATAGACTGCAGTTAGGTTGTGCTGAATCTTGTAGTGGTGGAGTGGAGGACAAATTCCCGAAACTCTAGACTTGTGAACTGCGGTCCATTGTCGGTTATGATCTGTTTCGGAAGCCCAAATCGAGAAAACAACGGTTCCAGGAATCTTATGATGGTTTTGTCGGTAGGACTTGCACAAATTCCAACTTCCGGCCACTTAGTGAAATGGTCATAAAGAACCAGAAGATATGGTTTATTGGCTGGTGCTGAGGACAAAGGACCTGCTATATCTAAAGAAACCCGTTTGCCATGGGGCCTCAGGCAGAGGAATTGGCTGAATCGGCATTTCTCTTGTCTTTGCGGTCTTGTCTAAGGAGTTGCAGACATGGCAATGACTTATCATGGTTTCAACTTGAGAGTCAAGGTTCGGCCACCAGTAGTATTGTCGTAGTAGGTTCTTCGTTCTCGACATTGCTTGATGAGTTTCATGGGCGATAAGGATTAGCCTTGCCTGGAGGGAACGTGGAATGATAATTCGGTGATCGCTCCTACAAACACACTCTTCCCAAAGGAACAGCTCTTCTTGGATGTGGTAAAAGGGAAACAGTTCTGGTGGAACTGAACTTTTCTGTGGCCAACCCTCCAAAATGAATTTTGTGATTTGCTGCAATATTTCATCATTCTTGGTGGCTTCCTGTATGTCATCAATAACGATGGTAGGATTTGCGTGAATGTGCGCTACTGTTATATCGTCGTCGACAAACAAAGTAGGCTCAGGTAGTGGTAATCGGGAAAGGGCATCTGCTACCAGATTGAGCGAACCTGGTCGGTATTCCGTTTTGAAGTCGTATTGAAGAAGGCGTGCGTACCAACGTGATATACGCATGGGTTTCCGCCCCCTTCCTGCAGTATCCAATAGAACGGTTAGGGCCTGGTGATCGGTACGAAGCGTAAATGGTCTGCCCCAGAGAAATGTGTGCCATCTCTCGCAAGCCCAAACGCAAGCGAGGGCCTCACGTTCGGCAACAGAATATTTCCTTTCACGGTCCGACAAGGTAGAGGACGCAAAGGCAATGACCTTCTCTTTACCATCTTGAATCTGGGATAAGGTGGCTCCAAGGCCGTAGCCTGATGCATCAGTGGTAACAATGGTTCTTGCCGCTGAATCGAAAATTCCGAGAGCAGGAGCCTTCGCTATCTCAGACTTTAACTTTGTGAAGGCCTCCTTCTGGTGTGGTCCCCATACAAACTTCAGATTTTCACCTCGGGTCAGCGACCGTAGAGGCTCGCACATGGTTGCGAAGTTGGGTACAAACTTTAGGTAAAAGGAACACATACCAAGAAACGATCGAACCATTGCCAGATCGGTGGGTTCAGGGGCTTCATTGATGGCCTTCAGGTTTTTCGATGCTGGTTTCATTCCAGCTGCTGAAATGACGTGACCAAGGAATCCAACTTCGGTAGCAGAAATTTCTAGCTTGGACAGTTCAAGACGGACATCTCTTTGTTCAAGCTTGCGGAGAACGTTGTGTAATCTTTCATCGTGTTGCTTCTGGTCTTTACCTGCCACCAAAATATTATCTTGATATCCTATGACACCTGGTATGTCTGCCAAAATAATCTGTATCATTTTCTGGAAGGCTGCTGCGGAAGATTTCAAGCCCATCGGCAGGCGCTTGTATTGGAATAAACCTTCTTCGGTAAGGAAAGCGGTAAGAGGTCTGGATTCGGTTGCTAATTCCATTTGGAAGTATGCTTTGGACAGATCAAGTTTGGAAAAATTGAACAGCCTTGGATTGTTGAGGAAGTTTCTTCTAAGCTGGGTAACGGGAATTTGTCAGAAACAACGGAATCATTCAGCTTCCTCAAGTCACAGCAGATTCTTATCTTTCCATTAGGTTTTACCACCGCAACCATCGGATGCACCCAATCAGAAGCTTCAATTGGTTCAATGACATCGCTTTCTACCAATACCTTTAATTCATCTGAAATCTGCTGTTTCAGGGCTAATGGAGGTCGTCGCATTTTCTGGGCTATTGGGATTGCATTTTCCTGCTGTTGAATTCGATGCTTGAATCCTTTAATCTTTCCGAGCTTGTTAGAAAACAGGGTAGGGTATTGGCAAGCTAAGGATTCTTTAGTGATGGCGTTAATGGTTAAGCTATTGCCACTGATCTGTAGTCCAAGGAGTTGGATCAAATCGCGGCCCAAAAGAGAAGTAGACGAATTTACGACAAAGAAAGGAGCAGTTGTCATCATGTTCCTATATTTTATTTGAATGGTGACGGTTCCGAGAACTTTAAGCTTTTCTTGGGTGTAGGACAAAAGGTGAAGTGACAAAAGATAAAAAGACAACGAGGTGAAAAACCTCGTCGCCATCAAATGTAGAAGCGACACACTGTATTTAATCATCCGATATATATATCTATCATCCTAGAGGATCAAAGTCCTTGTTTTTCTATTCAATGGTTTTTAAAGCCTTTACTACATAGGTCGACTGGAACTACATCTCCTCCAGGTTCGACGTTCTCCTTGTGCGCAGTTTCCCACTCGTAAAGTTTGGTTGTTCAGTACACTTCCAACTTTACACGACCTTCCACTTCGTTCGACGCAAAAATTTCCTTAATAGCAGATTCTATCACGGTAAATACACCTTCACCCGGTCCGCCAGATAACGACTTTACCCCTGAGTTAACAGATAAGAGCTCAGTTCCAGCTGCTGCGGGAAACGTCCGCAAAACCAACTGCACACGTGAGATAAATCAGACGCGTGCCCCCAATGAAATCGGTGAAACCAGCACGGGAACTTTCTTTTTTCTTAAGCCTTTTGCCGCCAATTTCCACGGCAAACATAACTACTACTTACATCTGTTCTACAATCTTTTTTGTTTTCTATTGCTAAATATCACACTTTTTTTACGAAACGGGGACGTTCGTTTATCAAAGAAAGGGGTGTTACACATTAGACCGAAAGAATTACTGTGGTTGCTTGAAAGTGAACATGTAGAAAATTGGAAACAGGGGGTACTGTAGCTACTTAAAGATAGGTTATGTGCAGCAAAAAGAGTACCTAACCGTAACTATTTCAGTCGGCTGAAAATTACTTGTACACCTAATTTTTCAGAAATTACAAAAGGAGCCCAACAACTGCATTCGCCCTACATCACACCTCCTACAAGTACTTGCCTAGAACCAACCAATGAAATTCTAAAAATGGAAGCAATGAAACGCACGATTTTCAGACCTTAAAAAAGTACATTGAAGAAACTTAATAAAGGCTGTGTATTTTGCCGCAAATAGTTAGTTGTTGTAGTTATTCTGTGCTGCGATCATGTTGTTAATGCTGGACCAGGTTAGGCTTAAGGTTGATGTCAAAGACCGTATAGGTGGAACAGGAGAGTTAAGAGTATATAGAAAGACAGTGTTAGAGTCTAGGTAAAGTAGGGTTGGTTTTACAATATTCAGTTGAGATATTAGACCAATAATCTACCGGATTACTAATTAAAAATTCGAGAGTATTTCTGTTGCACTACCAACATGGAAACTACCATGCGGCTTTACTTTTCTGATCACAAAACCTTGACAAACCCAGAATCCAGATCAAAACCAATACAACGCTTCACAGTTCTGGAAGAGACGTGTAAACAAAAAAACATTCACGAAGAACCCAAAAATGGAAGTCACAAATCGAACCCCCAAAAGACCTACCCAACGCGCAAACCCCCGACCAGACTAATCTAGCGAACATTCATTGCCAGTTTCAAATCTTCCCTTCTTTTTATATCCATACTGCTAAGACCGCAGCTACTTCGAAAATAAATCAGATTTGTCGCTTCAAGTACAGTTTAGAATAATTTAAAAATCGTTTACTATTGAATAATTTCTGGAAACTAGACGCAGTACTGTGCTTCAAATGTGAAGATACTTTATTTCGCTGCTGCGCTGTTGCGCAGCTAACACTCAATCCTTCAGTGAGTAATATCCCACAAAGTGTAGGATAGCCGTGCCCTACTAAAAATAGAAAAGATATTTACGCTCTACAACTGAACTGTAAATGAACGAACATGGTCTAATATATTGTGGTAAGGAAGGATCTCAGCTATATTTTTTACAAATATTTTCCACATTAAAGGTTGGAGCCAATAAAAACGTCTTTTTCACTTTCAACAAAGTTATTTCAAATTTTCAAATTTCCATTTTAGCAGGATAACCAAGAAAACTGAAAATATTTAGCAACAGGAACAAAAATAATTCGAATCTAATACAAGTTAAATAACGTGTTAAAACATTTCCTTGGACCATGGCAGTTAATAAGAAGGTGCAGATTAGGGTGGACAAGCTATCTCTTGAAAAATCGCTTTATTTTAATTCATTTTAGGTGCAATCTGGCCGCCCTTGCCCCAATTTTGATGAATTAGAATTCTACAAATTTTTGCTTATCGTCTTGGAAATCTTGTTGTCACCTCTGCAAAAGCTGGACATATCCTAAAGTAATATTCATGGAGGCCGCTGGCTTTGAAATTATAGATATTAGACAGAGTCAAGTAAGGACAATCTTACCGCGGCCACACGATTAATAGACATTTTAAATGGAATGTAATGTATGAAAATGAGATTATGTCAAAATTTAGTTTTTCCGACAACATAAATTTTCGCTAGCGAAAACGTTGATATGTGGTGATCATATAGGGGGGTTTCAGAAACTGGTTTTGTCAGTGTGTTAATCTTCTTTTCTCTCATTGTGTTAGACAGTCAGCTTCAACAATTATAAGTTTTCGGAAGTTGGTATGCAAATGAGCTTATACTCTGCTGTAATAATACCAGCAGAGGGACACTATATTCAGAAAAAGAAAGTTTATCAATTCAGGTGAATTAAGTACTCTGCATGTGTGGCTTGAGCGCAGCGCTGTATGAGTACACAAACAGCGATAGATATCTTGATACAGAGCATATAAGCCCTAAGTATGAAGATGGCGATGTTGGAGCACAAACGTTGAACCAGATGACTATAAGCAAGAGTGCATAATTGCACTATTATTAAGAAGATATTTATATTCTTCTTCTTCTTCTTCTAATATATAGGAGAAAATCATGGACTCTTGCTATAAGGGTACTGGTACCAAGCATTTCAATGCCAGGCAGATGCAACAGGCGAACACCGGGGTGTCGAAACACTTTAGGATTAATCTACACTGCAACATAAGCGGTAGACATTATACTGTCAACAGTACTTCAACTTCTTTAAAGCACTCGCACGATAAATACAACAGTAGCTCATCAGATAGAACTTTTTCTGCGTAGCCGGCACACAACTTTTCAAAAAGTTCAGCTCCAGACCTTCCAACAACACTTTTGCACACACCTTCTGCTTGTTTGCCATATTTTTGTTTTCAAGATGTGTTGTTCCTACTTTAGGTGTTAATGAATCAGAGATCGTCTAAATCCCACAAGCACATCTTCCGAACCTACGTATAGCAGTTTTGATTTCAACACTGAAATGACCCTACTTATTCGATAGTGGGCAGTTAAAAGGCGTATTAATTCATTGTTGTTATGCATTCTAATTATAGTTTGCCGATATCAAAAGATTCTGACTCTGGCTAAACGGCAGGAATTCTAAAAAGGTTTAAATGTGACTATTTTTGAGAGAATAGATTTATTCAAATGACTTTAGCATAGGCAATAGTGAGCATGGCTACTACCTCTCCTGTACTTTTATTTTATGAAGTTATTTCGCTAATTTTCTTAAAAACTTCCTATAATTTTTCCTGAAACGTTTAAAATTGTCAATCACCTATTTACTAAATTACGTATGGTATTTGTTTTGTATTTTCGGTTGCGAAAATATATAGCTTTAAATTGTGGAGCTATCTTGTTTTTGTCATCGGGTACATTTTGTCATTATTGGGGTTATTGGTTGGTCCAAATGCGTTTATATTTTGGAAAGGTGTTACCCGAGGTTCTGTAATTTCCAAAATTCAAAAATTGTTTTATTATATTTTAAAGTTTTTAAAATTTCTAAACTTTTGAATTTTTTTAAATTTTCCGATAGAATCGATGATGCTGAGCATTTCTCCTTCTTGCAGTAACATCTGAAGCAACTGTAAAGATCAAAGGAAAACACCGCCTACGTACAGCAGTAATCGTATGCCTATTGTTGGCGGCAATTTCCTTTGATCTTGACAGTAAGAGCCGCTGTAGGAAGCATTGATCGCTCGATCGTAGGAAGCATTTTCAGGTTGGTGCAAGGAGAGAAAATACTCAGCTTCATCGATTCTACCGGAAAATGTTTAAAAAGTTCAACTATTTTGAAATATAAAAATTTTATAATTTTAAAAAATTTAAAATTTTTTAAATTTTGGAAATTACTGAACCTCAGGTAACACCATCCCAAAATATGAACGCATTTGGATCACCCAATCCAAAGAGTTCGTATTGAGGGGGGGGATTGAGGAAAAGATCCGAACTTTCTATACTCACACGGTTATTTATTCAAGCATCAAAGTAAAAGTTACATCAGCCAAATATGAATCCGAGTTCAACATACAAAATCGACGAAATCAATCCGATTCAGACGATAAAAATTGCAGAAATAATCCAAACTCACAACAACCTACCCACCTCACACGTCTCGCCCTGACTGATCCGCCATTTTGAGCTAGTGACGTCATTAATGAGTCAAAGCAAGAGTACACTCTATGTCATCAGGGCAAAAACTATGCTCTGCTCGCTAACGGCCCACCCCCCCTCTCAAATCAGTCCCTAGCGACCCCCTGCCACAAATCAGTACCTGGTCGAAACGAGGATACGTAACTCGCTCAATGTTTGTGTGTTAAAGCTCGAAACACAACTGTACAAGCGCGAGTTTTGTGCCTGCTTCGAGCTTTAGAACACAAGAATAGCATGCGGATTTGTTTGAAGTGATGGATCTAATCCTAATGTGCGGGAGCGGGTCAGCCGTTAGCGAACAGGGCCCTTGCATAGAAGTATGGAGTAATTACTTGTGAATTGTTATTAGTATTAATGTCAGCAGTGTCATAAGTCGTTACATTTGCGTTGCATAAAATGCTAATGACACTATCCTCCTTGCTTATTATTATTCACGCTTTCATGGCAATTTACTAAAAACTTTTCATGAGTATTTTTCACTAGTTCTTAAGCAGAAACTGAGGAGTAATAATTTTGAAGCTAATAACATTGTTATTTCGGAACATTTTGAATTTATTTCGGCTGTGAATATTTGTGTAAAAGCGTGGTTAGCTGTAGGTAAGCAAACCATAAGTAAATTTTGAAAATTTAGCAAATTCCGTAAATTAGATCACAACTATGCAAAAAATGTGGAGAAATTATAGCAAAATAATAGAATCAAGTTGTAATAAGAAAAGCTAAGTATTTACGTCCTTACGATCAATTAAACTTACAATTTTTAAATTCACGGTAAAAATCGACCTGTAGAAATAACTGCTATATTCAGCACTAAAATAGTCAGACTAATAACTTTTATGCAACACTGCAGTTTACAAAATTAGATATATAATGTATTTATTTACTGCATTCTATTGTTAAGTTTTGAGTGAGAATCGAGCTACTGGTTAAAAGCTCCTGACCCGGTGACGACCCAGTTTTTATCTCATATATATCTTGCCTTATTTATTACATTGTGGGATATTATCCATTGTATGAGTAAATTCAGCTGCGCAACAGTGTGGTGCAGTAGCGCACTGTTCTCAAAAAGTTAGCACCACAGTGCATTTAAATTATTCAATGTCCAATAATTCATTACGGTTATTCTAAATTCATTCGTGAATGGTAAAGCTAATTTATTTTTGGGCTAGTTACAGCAGGAGTTTTGCAGTCTTAAAAGGAAACTTCGCGAAGAATTCAGGGCAGTTGTGTCAATTTTTGGTTGGGGAGCAGTTGGGTAGGTTTTTGTCAAAGTTGGGCTCTCGAAATTTAGTAGGTTTTGGCAATATTGTATTTTGTCTGATGATCTGAAATAGTTTTTCTTGCTTTATTCAAGTTTGTTGTAACTTTTGCAGAGTAAAGTCACGTTATGGTTTCCTCGTTTTCTAAGTAATTTTAGGGCTTCCTTTTATATTCGAATCTACCAGTCGCTCTACATTCTCCGAGAGGTTCTACACTTAGGCATCACACACCGAGCACGAACCGAACATTTATCATAGAATAGTCTTTTTACTAGGCAAGTTATACGACTTTCTACAACATAAAAACTAACTACTCTTATCATACGTTTACTGCTAGTAGCCACGTTTTACATAGTCTCAGGAAAGTAGAAAGAACCGTTGCCAGCGTTGTATAATCTTCTTTAGTTTTCGCGTATCCGAAGATGTAGCTGCTTCGGTTCTCGGTGCCACGGGAGTAGTAGTGAATGCGGCGATAGTGGTAGCGGTTGCTGTGGTTGCAGAGGCTTTTGCTGCTAATGGGTTACGACGAGGCTCAAATTTTTGAAGTTGATCACTAACATTTGTCGTTTTCTTTTGATTAGCAACATGGTACTGTAATGTGGGTAATAGCGTCCCTAAAATACTATGCAGTGCTAACTTTATGCTCATCTTTTGAAAATTATTTAAAAATACTTATTTCGGAGCGTAAACTTAACATTGCACGTATTGCCAATCCTTGTTGGCTCAGCGAAGATAGACCCTCCCGTTCCCAACGCATAACAAAATTCTCCTTGAATGATTACATCACCCTTTCGTCAGTTGGGAGTTTTGTCAAGTCACGGAGCGGTCGGTTTCTGAGATTGGGGCCCCGCCTTTTGCCATTCTACACCCAAAGCGTGAGTGTTTAGTTTTTGATTTTTTCCTGTTAAAATCTTTTCAACTCACCTTCTCTAATTCCCTTTTCGGTCCTAACCCCCCTTCTAATTTGTTTTCCTTTTTACTCCTAACTTTCCCCCTCTCCTTTCCGTCCTAATTTGCGGGGTTGCCCCCGTTCCCCCTGGGTCTAACTTTACTAGCTAACCCCCTCCCCCAGATTTATTGTAACCCTCCATTGTCCTATTCGTTGCTGGTCCCCTCCCCTTTTCTTGTATTCCCTTTTGTGCCCTTACCTGTCTGTTGTGCGGGTAGCCCGCTGTTTTTGCTTGTCCTATCTGGGTATCGCCGGAAGGATTTCCCTGTTATAATCTTTGTCCTGTATTTTCCCATTAAATCAGCCGGTTGTCTTTGCCTTTTTAACTTAATTACCACTGTTAAACTTTAATTAGATTCTGATCTCCTTTTTTGTAGCTAGGTAGAGCTCTGGGATTAGCCCGGAGCTGGTAGTTATCTGAGTTTAGTTTGCGTGCGTGTGTCCCTCTTTTGTTAGGCGCCCGTTGGCGTCCCCCAAAAAATGTCTGTCCCCCCTTGGCGAGGCAAGTCGGTGGAAAAGAGCCGCCTGGACTAAATATCTCCACCCGCAGTCGCTGGTCAGCGTTCTTGCGCACAGTTCCACTTGTAAAATTTGGGGCGTGAGCTCAGCGGTTAAAATCCCTAGCTCCTCCATATTTTACATTAGGCTGCCAGTTTCAGGCTCTCCCCTAATATTTTTTCTCTCCCCTAAAATATTTTTCCTATTTTTCCCCCTCCCCTAAATTAATTTTCCTAGCCCCCCTAGTCCAAAAATTTTTTAGAGCCCCAAATAATTTTTCCCTATACCTACTACCTGTAAAGTTCCCCCCCCCCCTATCCATTTTCCTTAATTTGACTGGATTCGCCGGTCTTTTATTCCCTGGTGCTTGTATATACCCATCCCCCCCGTGTGGATTCACAAAGGTCTGCAATTGACGTCATTCCCAATTGCAAACCTTTGTGTTAACTTTTTTGGCCCGCCCCCGCATCGCTTGAGTCCTTATCAGGCGCCTGACTCTGCTTGGGACTTTTGAAGTCCCGCCCACGCATCGCTTAAAGTCCCAGTCAGACGCCTGACTTCCTGTCAATTTCCTGTGAATTTTATTAACCCCGTTTCCTTGCTGTTGACTAGTGGCGTGTTTATTTTTATAGTATTGGTTCATTTTTGTGAATTTGTAGTGCGTGTTATTTTTCCTCACCCTTTGGAAATTATTTTTATAGTTAACAAACTCTACTCACTAACAAACCAACTCTACCCCTGATTATCACCGGGGCCACGCCAAGTGATAATCCATCCCCATTATACCAGCAACTCCCAGCCCGCCCTAAATACATCAATTAGCCCCCCACCCAGAAAATTTTTTTTGGGAGGGAAATACAAAATTTTGTAAAATTGGGTTGGATTCCGGGACCCGCCCAGGAATCTAACCTTGTATTGTTGCCCCTCCGTAAACCCCAACTGGTGGACTGCTGCTTATCCTCTGGACGGATTCCCCGTAAATCCAGGTCAATTCGGAGATTCGACCCAATCCCCGAATTTTGGCCTGAAATACGTACGTATAATCGGAGTTTCGTGTCCCTGGCCTAGAAATCCCCGACCTTTCCTAGTTATATACGTATATCGCCCCAAAAAGTCCCTATCGTCCCCAAGTGCTGCCCAAAATTTTGATATACGTATATAACTAATTTGGTGAGTTGTCTTTTTTTTGTGTGTTGTGTTTATAATGGATAATCGCCCCCCTGAAGACGACCCCTTTGACAGTAAACCCAGAGTGGCCCGATCCCCTGACCCTCTTCCCCCTGACCTTGGGGCCGTGGGCGGAAGTTCTGGGCAGCCCGGATCTTCCGTCCACATCCGCCTCGGGTCAGGACTGAGTCTCGAGGACGACCTACACCCCTCGTCGGACTCCCCCAGGACGGAGGTAGGGGAAGCCCCTCCCGTCATGACTCCACGGTTCATCTAGACGGTTCCGACCCCAGCGAAGAAGACAAACTGCGTACCCGAGGCCAGTGGAGGAAGTATCAAGAGCAGCTGGCCCAGTGGTTCCCGGCATCGTGCCGTGGCCCAGGCCGCGGCCGACGCTTTTCCCCGTACCCGACAAATGTAGATTGGCCATTATTATGGCTCCCAACGCCCAGATCCAATGGAGTCCCCGTCTAGTCGGCCTTCTAGCCGGACACCCTCTGAACCCACCCTTGTTGCCAGCGATGACGACGCGAGCCAGCCTCGACCCCGCACCTCCTCATCCTCCAAACCGACGAAAGAACCAGTGCCTGGCGTTCCGCTGACCCGTGAGGAAGCTGAACACTTCCTGTCTACCATCTCGCGGGATAATTTCCCATCCTATCGGGAACTCCTTCATGCCCACTATGTACTCCGGGACGCGGAACGCTACGGCCGCACTGCTTTTTCTCGGTTGGGAGCTAATACCCAGCCCACCTATCCTCCTTTCGCCCCGACAGTCCCTACGGCTGACATAATAGCTCACCTAGCCCCTATCCCTCCCCCGTGTGTTTATTATCGGGATTTTGGCAATCAATGGGATGTCGCCCGGTTGCCTACCCCTGCCACCGGCTATCATGAGACGGTCCATCCCGTCCTTAACTCCCTTCGCCAGGTGGCTCGCGCCTGGTTCGCGGAAATCGCCGTGACCTGTGCAGAGTTGCCACCCGACTTTGCACAGCAACTCCACCAACGAATGAGAGATATGTTCCCGGTCATTACGACCTTTTTCACCGTGCAGGTCCACGCCAGTCCGGTGGATCCCCGGTTGTTCCGTGCAACCTGGACTTTTGCCCCCCTCCCAGTCCTTGGTTCCTATGGCCCTTACCCCAAGGTGACCGTCTTTCATTACTCCACTTCCCGCACCCACGCCCACGCTCAATGTCTCAAGGAATACCTCCCTGAGATTACTCCTTACACCCATCTGTTTAGCCGAGCGGACAGCCGGTTTCTTCGTTCCGTGTGGATCGAAGCGTATAAACAGATGGAACGCCAAGCGGCCATGGCCGACGCCCACCTCCATTGGTACCAACCCGGTGTCGAGGGGGTCCTCGACGTCCCCAGTTCCCATTTCGCCCACCCCTACTTTCCTTATGAGGCTCGCCTGTCCTTTGTCCACCGCCCTGAACGAGGTATCCATATCCCAAATTCCCCGGACCTCTACCCTACCGGCGAGCACGGCTATCAGACCCGCAAGTCGGACTATGTGAAGCGGGATGATGCCGTGCAGTATATCCGCAACCACC
>JASAND010009428.1:0-10520 GCA_030248195.1 Trissonchulus latispiculum | reverse complement strand
TACTTCGTTCAGTTACGTATTGCTCTATTTTAGCAAAAAACACCTAAAATTAGTCATTTTTTAGCGATTTTTAGCAGTTAGTACGCAAAAAACCCACAAAAATTTCTAAAATATGCCCCCCCATTTTGGGTGAGCCCCCCCCCCATCGGTGGGGGGGGGGCCCATGAAGCCCCCCTGCTTTGCGATCTTTTATGTGTTAATTGTGTACTGAGGGAATGGAAGTCTGTGCTGCGAAGTTACAAACGCGCGGTAGGCTAGTTCGGAGGATAATTGTAATAAGCAGAAAGAAATGATTGAAACGAGGTCAAGGTAAATAATAAAAGAAACCAGAACCTTCTAATGTTAAATTGGAACAAAAAAATTTTCTAGCTTAAATAATAAAAGATCTACAAAGGAATATTGCCCCTTTTGGGGCCTACTTGTTTGAATTATACCGGCCTAACGGTACAACCTAGCGAAGTGCAAAAGGGCTTAAAAGATAGATCTAAGTACGCCAAGTACGATGGTATAGCCATGGGGTGAAAAAATACCCACCCCCTTTTTGGGGGGAAAAAACCCACCCGCCTCCTGGGTCATGGGTTGGAGATATGAGCTCCAAAACATAGCAGCAAGAAGCGCGACTCTTTCTAACCCATGTATGCAAAGATCAAGTCATTTGGTTCACTCCTGCTTATTTTATGACATTTTGAAAATGACAACTACTTTTTGGTTCAACCATCCAAAAATTTACCAAAAGTTTGGACCGATGTAACTTTTGACTGGGTTGGGCTAGAAAAGTTTTGCAAACATCTGCAATGATGGCAACTCTTCCTCTTTGCACACAGCCAAAATTAGACCGATCCGCTGTATCGTTAGTCTGGCACATTGCCAAACGTGGCGGGGAAAAACCCACTTTGGGGGGGAAAAACCCACCCAAATTTTTTTGAAAAATTTTTTAACAACTCAACACGGAAACAATTAGAGACTATAGCACGGTACTATCGAGCACGCTGCGTCATCCTATGCGGTCAGATTCGGACAATTTTGCTTACCTAGCTAGCTAGGGGCTAAAAACATTAAAAGTGCCATTTCGCAGCTGGAGGACCCAATACAGGTACAATTGTGGATTTTAACAGCCAATTCTACGTAAAAAACCATTCTCTACACGATAGAATAATAAGTTTTATCAAATTACATCATTTTTAGCATTTTTCAAAAATTGCCCTATGTTTATGTGTTAAACTTTATGAAACCTGGCCAGTTGATGCAGCATTTTCAACGGCACATGAGATCTCAAAAAAAGTTACTTAGATCGGGTTTTTTGGTTCATACTAACTATAAAAGAGTTAAATTTTACACTGGAAGTGTCAGAATTGCGATAGAACAATTTTTAAGACCTGTGAGGGGTGGGTTTATTTTCCCCCCATTTGGGTTTTTTTCCCCCCATTGGGTTTTTTCCCCCGCTACTTTTTGCATTATACCGCTCTAACGGTACAACTTAGAGAAGTGCAAATAGGCTTAAAAGAAAGTTCTAAGTACGCCAAGTACGATAGTATATAAAGTTCTCAGATAACCCTTATAATAAAAAAGTTCCAGCCAAAATCCGAAAATGTGGGTTTTTCCCCCCATGGCTATATATAAAGTTCTCATCTAGCCCTTATAATAAAAAAGTTTCAGCCAAAATCCGAAAATGTGGGTTCCCCCCATGGCTATTAGCGTATATATATACATAGATGTGTTGGGGGGTGGGGGGGGGGACCCCCCTTCACCAAAATGGCAAATTTTGGCGACCTCCTCCCAGATTTTCGGATTTTTGCTACCCCCCCCCCCAGATTTTTGGCCAAAAAGTGGTCAAAAATGGCATAAAATCGAAAAATTAGGGGGGTCCTGTCGGAAACCCCCCCCCCCCAGATTTTTTGCCCAGCCACACCTATGTATATATATATATATATATATATATATATTTAAACTAAAAATGCAATTTCAACATTACGGTATGGTTGTATGGTTGACGAAATTTTAACGTCGACGCCCCCCCCACCCAGCAGGTCCCATCCAACCAAAACCTGAGTCACCCCAACATCCAAGCTTTTCTCGAAGTTCACTGTGCTAAAACAAATACTAAGCACTTCTGACAAATTAAATATAAGAATCGGGTTTGGCCAGCAAGAAAAACTATCAATTAGACAGCAAAAAGTGAAACAAAATAATTATTCATGGTTTTTGCGTTAATTAGTTAGAAAAAATTAGAAAACAATTGGAAAACTTTTCATATTTTCAATTTTTCTAATTAGATTACTTTCCGAAATACGTTCTTTTAGCGTTCTAACACCCTCCGCGCAATCCCAGTTCAAAAAATCGAGATTTCCGATCAGGGCGGTTTTTCCCAATTTCTGAAAGTTTGGCAGCAGCTATACAGTCATGACTATATTCGAATGATCTCGCTGAGCTTCATATTTTTGCTTTCTAAAGCAACGTACTAGCTTTTCTCTACTAAGGTGTACCAGGGTACAGTTTACCCCCTGTGAGACCCCCCCCCACGGAGAGGCCTAACCCCCACCCCACCTCACCTCCCATACCCGACCTCGACTACTCCCCCCCAAGCAGAGCTCAGACCCCCTCCCCCCTAAAATGGGGTCCAAACAAGAGAAAAAATGCTAAATCTTTCCCGAAATTTTTGCAATTTTTCAAAAATTTTTTGAAAAAGTTGCCTAGAAACAGTCAAAAACGCTAAAAAATATGTTTGAAAACGCAATACGAGTGGTTTTTTATTAGATTCGTCAATTTTATGTCCAAAAAGGGCCATTTTTAGCCGAAAAAAATTTGGGTACAGTAACGGTATATACTGTTTTTTGAAAATTTCCGATTTTTGAGACTCCCCAAGCCAGATTTGGAGTTTTTACTCCCCCCCCCCAACCCAAACAGGTGGTACACCTTATACAGTTATGACTATATTCATTTGAAAGATCTCGTTGAGCTTCACATTTTTGCTTTTAAACATAGGTGTACCTTGAGAAAACGTTGGGGGAGGGGGTAGCCGAAATTAGGGTGGGTGGGGTCAGCCGTTTTGAGGTGGGGTGGGGTGGGGTCCGGAAAAATCGAATCTGGGGGGCGGGGGGGGGGTAAAAAATTTTTTCCGTCAGAAAAATTATTTTCGTTATTGCCAACTAAAAATCGACATTTGCTCATTTATTCGAAAAAACTTGGAGTTTTTGCAAAAAATTCGAATTTTTCCAAAAAATTTCGAATTTTTACTAATTTTGAGGCAAAATCTTCAAAATTTTGAGGGTGGGGTCTGGCAAATTTTGGTGGGTGGGGTCTGAGATTTGGCCATTTGGGGGTGGGGTCTGCCTTCAAAATCTCCAGGGTGGGGTTGGGACTTTTCCATTTGGGGGAGGGGTTCACCCCCGCCCCCCCCCCAGGTACATCTATGCTTTTAAACCAACTTTCTAGCTTTTCTCTAGCTGCGATAAATATAGCCGATTTTTATCTCGCCTAAAGGCGAGATAGCTGTTAACGAAACGGGGTCTGTTTGAACTGCACAGGAACTAGGCTTAAAATTGTGCCTATCAATAGCACTGCACTCGTTTCTTTTAATGTTTTTGCCCGGAGGGGGCTTTGTTCTAATCTTGAACTTCAGGTACCTGCTCCGCCGCAACATTAGGTTTCCTGCAACCACTTCAACTCAATCTTCTAAAAATTTTATATTTTTGTGAAACGTCTGGCAGGGGGCTTGTGTCAGTGGGACTAAGTGCCATTTAAATATAAACCTGCCAAAATGTTTGATTTAATCGAAAATCACCAAAAACCATTCAATAAATGTGCTTTAGAGTTTTATTTTTGTTTTCTCTAGTTTAAGTTTTCAACTTTACGGTTTTGTCAGAATATGTTTGAATCCATATTTCAAACACCAATGAATATAATTTTTGAGTTTTGTTCGTTTTATACAGGAACATGCAAAAGTTATAAGTACTAAATTTAGAAACTTAAATTAAAAATTAACTAATAAAATTAACTTTGCTAGATTTTTCATTTTTGGATTTTGACAGGCTTGTTAGCTAACACTGACGAGATGAACGCCTTGGGTTGGAGATCATAGGTGTAACGGGGATTTGGGGTGGGGGCAGGGCAGTAGTGGCGAATCCAGGGGAGGGGCCCGGGGCATCGTTTCCTTGGGGAGGGGTTGGGTGGGGGGCTATTTCCCCCAAAATTTTTTACCAACTTTACGTTTTAACGTTTTGACTTACCCTCCCCTAACTTTTGGCTACCCCCCCCCCGAACCATAGGTGTGTGGCTGGCTAAAAAAGTGGGGGTGGGGGTTCAGAAAAAAGTAGGGAGGGGGGTGTGGCGAAAAATGGGGGTGGAGGGGGTCGCGAAAAGTTGGTTTGGGGGGCGGGGGTAAGAAAAATTTTCGAGGGGGGTACTCGAAAAATTGGTTTTTGAAAAATTTTCTCAATTTACAGCTATTTTTAACGATTTTTAGCTTAATTAAGCGAATTCATCCACGGCCGGAAGCAATCATCATCATTAAGCGAATTCTAGCAATTTTTCGCTAATTTTTGGAATTTTTTGGAAAAATTTTGAATTAGCTAAAAATTTTCAAAAATTTAGGTAGGGGTTAGAAAATTTTTAGGGGGGAGGGGTCTCGATTTGGGGGGAGGGGTAGGAAAAAATTTTTAAGGGGTGGGTCGGCAACCCCCCCCCCCCAACACACCTATGCCCCGAAGCCCCCCCAACGATTTTTGGACCCAAAAAGTTAGCTAAATTTGGCCGCAAAATATACGTTTTTTAATTTTTTCTAAAATTTTGACCTAAAATCGCTTTTAAACGGTGCAAAACCGCCTAAAACGTTAAAAACAAACCTTATTTTGATGAAAAAAGGCTAAATTACACAAAATAACAATAGTCTATCGTGTAGAGAATGGTTTTTTGCGTTCAATTGGCTGTTACAATCCACAATTGGACCCATAGTGTAACGGGGATTTGGGTTGGGGGCCCCCTCCCCCGGAATTTTGGGGGGGCCCTTTTTAGACCCCCCCAAACCCCCCCACGACCCCCCCAAACCTCCCCCAAAAAATTTTTCTATTTTTATGTCAAAAATCGCATTTTCAGCCCTTGCTTATGCCAAAAAACATTCAACTATGAAGTAATTTTGACATTACACAAGGATTTTAAACTCGAAAACTTGATTGGCAACATGTTTCTAAGTATAAAATAAGGTCAATACTGAGCCAGAAAGTCCATAAAACCGTTAAAAACGTGTATTTCTCGCAATACTAAACACTTTAAGCCAAAAATTCGGACTTTTTTTGAAAATTTTGCAGAATTTACCCTAAAAATACCCAATTTTTTGGCCAAGTTTTCGCGCCTTCGGCGCGGCTACCCCCCCCCCCCCCCCCAGTTTGGGGGGGGGGGCCCGGGGGCCCCCAAAAATTTTGGGGGGGGGTTGTAAAAATGGTTGGGGGGTTTACCCCCAATTACACCTATGATTGGACCTGTCCTGGGTCCTCCAATACCGAAATGGCACTTTCAGGATTTCTGACCCCTAGCTAGCCAGGGAAGCAAAATTATCCAAAACTGACGTCATAGGATGATGCAGCGTCCTCGATAGTACCGTGCTATAGTGTCGAATTGTTTCCCTGTTTGGTTGTTAAAAAATTTTTCAAAAAAATTCGGTGGCTTTTTCCCCCAAAGTGGGTTTTTTCCCTGCCACATTTGGCAATGTGACAGACCAACCGTGCATCGGATCGGTCTAATTTTGGCTGTGTGCAAAGAGGAAGAGTTGCCATAATTTCAGATGTTTTCAAAACTTATCTAGCCCAACCCAGTCAAAAGTTACATCGGTCCAAACTTTTGCAAAATTTTGGCATGGTTGGACCAAAAAGTAGGTGTCATTTTCAAAATGTCATAAAATGAGCAGGAGTGAGCCACATGACTTGATGTTCGCACACGTAGGTAAGAAAGAGTCGCGCTTTCTGCTGCTATGCTTTGGAGCACATCGCTTCAACCCTTGGTCCAGGAGGCGGGTGGGTTCTCCTCCCCCAAAAAGGTGGTGGGTTTTCCCCCCATGGCTATATGTAACTGGGTTTGATATCTACCTTAATTGATTTGTATTTAGGAATATGTAATTCATGATCCGGCTTCTTAACTTTATATATATATATATATATATATATATATATATATATATATATATATATATATATATATATATATATACATAATTCGTATCATGCGGCGGTATTTTCTTAAGCTACATAAGTGGACTTTTGTGCCACATTTTTCGAATAGTGCAGCTTGAGGAAGTTTGTTTTGCATGATCCTATTCCACATTCCACAACGTATTGTACAATTGTTGTACTACTGGATTATCAATATTATTCTGGATGATTAATGTCGCCTGATCTCTGCTTTATTGGGTATGTACGAAGCATGTTGTTACAAAGCTAGTTGTTTGTTGAAGGGGTTGAAGTTGGGGCGGGTGCCCAGACTTCATTTTGCGGTTTCGGCCCCTCCGTTTGTGGGTGTGAGGCCGTTATGTTAAGTGAAATTTCATTTATCAAAAATTTAGGAAACTGATAAAATTGTTTCTGAAATTGAGAAAACTTTTTCCTTCTTGGACCAGAACTTTCGACTGGTTTGGGCTAGCACGACCTTGATACTATATTTAATTAGGGTTTGCCCTAAGCTTTCGAAAGAGGTATAGTTTATCTCTCTAGGCCCTGTCGTTATGGAGAAATTAAAGTTTTTCGTGTCGGGAAAAACCCAATGCGGGGGAAAACCCATCTGCGGGAAAAAACCCACCCGGATGTTTTGCTGGAAGCGTGCCAGAACAATTTTGACGGTGAAATTCGAAAGAGCGGGTTGTTTTTAGTAGGTCTACATCGAAAAATACCAACATTTTTGAAAAATTTCAGAAAAAATTGAATTTTGAAAATTTTGTATGTTTAACACGTATATAAACATAGGCAAATTTTGGAAATTTTTTAAAAGTGTTTATTTTGGCAGTTTAAGCATCCTATCGTGTAGAAAACGTGTTTTTCTTGTATTTAGAGCCAAACTAGACCCATTTTAAGGCAAAAATAAGCATTTTGGCCAAAATTGAAATTTTGGCTTGAAATGGCACCATGTCCGACTTAGACCCCCTGGACCACCCATAACAGAACGAACCCGGGTAAAACCTATACCAATTTAATCTATAGGCTCTATTAAACAAATGTATGTATTAGTTTGACCTTTCCTGCTAACGGTTAGAAAAATATTGTTATTAAAATTTAACAATTTTCCCCGCATATTAAAATGGGTTTTTTCCCGGTTGACTATATATATACATAAATAAACTGAATAAACTGATCACCGGCGAAGAAGTTTTAAATTTCCGATAAAATGTTACAAGGCAGTATTTTAGTACTACTACTAATAGAGGTTCCTTTTGAAATTTTTGAATTTGAGAAATTTTTTGGAAAATTAAGGTAAAAATTGCGAAAATTTGGCAAAAATTGTGGATTTCTCAAAAAAGGTCGCCGGATGTTAGGGTCAGGCCGCCCCTTCAAAACCTCCTGGCGCTGCTACTGCTTAGGGCCTATTTCTGTAAATATTACTCAGATTAGATTAAAATTAATCCGTAATAATTAAGTATATATATACTTCTTATTAACAAATCAACGAGTTAATTTTAATCCGACCTGTGTCACTGTTTACATGAACTGATTACTTGAATAGCTTCACTTTATGTACATAATATGGGTGTAAAGGCGTCTGCGCGGCCCCCTGGAGACCGTGTTGGCCTGGTGCCAGCTAATTAGAGGTTCGGGAGGGGTAAAAATGTTACCATCGTAAAGTACTCGACTAGTACTACAAGTATCACCATACTTTTGGTTCGAATTCGAAACTTCAAATTTTTGCACTTGGCAACGGTACTGGCAACAGTTTGCGTTTGGTTTTTTTCTAGGTGAATAACGCTTTTCGGAAGTGCATTTTCTAGCGAAGTGTTGGAACGTTGTGGGCATTTTGGTCCAATACTACTGTTATATGTTGGTAGACAGTATATATCCCCCCATGCTAGTCGGACTTTCGCTATTTTGGCACTTCGGTTGTGGTGGACTTTTTTTCACAGGCTAGCAGCTAGATCGATTCGGTTTATTTTATTTGAATATTTCGGCCAATGCACACAAAGTAACGAGGGGGATTTTTTAATTTCGCTCTGTAGCTTTCAGGAGATAGGCCCAAACTTTGCATTATTTCACCTGTTTTGGCGAAAAGTTTCTAAGTCCCACTTTTACTAGAAATGGCCTAAAAGTCACTAAAACTGGCGTTTTTCGGCCTTGGTATGCATATATAGTAAATCGGGGTCGCTGAAAACGATGAGCATACTGCCGATACCGCTCCGATACCAAAATTGCCCGGAAAAAACGAACTTTGAAAATTTTCACTTTTCAGACCTATATACTTTCTAAGTGGGGTTTTTTTCTCCAATGTTTCTCCTTTACGCTTTTGGTACATTTTCTAGCACACTGATTTTTCACATGCCTTATGGTGGTAACCTTTACCTATTATTATCTTGTTAGCAAAACCATGAACCTGTTCACTATTGATTATTTTGGCCCAATTCGGCTCCTGGCGGTTTCTACAGACTGTCAAACATGGGGTTGCGAAGCGTTTGGACTGAGAAATTTTTCGAGGCCCCAACATAGAAAATTGTCAAAAAGTCGTCTAAAATAGCGTTTTTCGGCCATTTGGTGGTGCGCATATATAGTAAATCGGGGGCGCTGAAAACGATGAGCATATCGCCGAAACCGACGGATGTGACCCTCGGGCTACATGGCGCCCGTGGTTCCTCGCCCAGGGTCAAAGTTGGGAAAAGTCCCCAAAAACAGCTATTTTCGGCCATTTGGTGGTGCCCATATATAGGAAATCGGGGTCGCTGAAAACGATGAGCATCTCGCCGAAACCGACGGATGTGACCCTCGGGCTGCATGGCGCCCGTGGTTCCTCGCCCAGGGTAAAAGTTGGGAAAAGTCCCCAAAAACAGCTATTTTCGGCCATTTGGTGGTGCCCATATATAGTAAATCGATGGCGCTGAAAACGATGAGCATACTGCCGACCTCTCCGATGTTGTCGCCTCAAAGCGGTGGAAAGGTGGACCTTCCTGGGACGAGGCTTCCCCCTCCCCTTGGATGCGAAACGGCAACCCTTCTCTCCTTCCCTTCTCCAAGAAGGCAAGACCTCCCATGGTATCCCATGTCCCCGTCCAGGCGGGTTTTTTGAGGCCGGTCCAGGTCATCCCGCCTTCTGGCGCCGGCTTCTAATATTGGCGGGCGATGTTGAAGAAAACCCGGGCCCCACATACCCGTGCGGTGCCTGTGGTCTGAACGTTACCAGAAAGGACTATTCAATGGCGTGCCACAGATGTGGCATCTGGTTCCACCGTGTCTGTCTCCGCCTGTCAGTCAAGGACTTACTGAGGGAATATTCTTGCGGGTGGACTTGCTCAAACTGTCCTTCCACCAGCACAGCAGCCCAGGTCCAGTTACCCAGTCCCGCCCCTCCCACCCCATCTCCCAATCCCGCCCATCCCTCCAACCGCCCCCAAGCCTGCCCGCCGGGAAATCGACCCGGCAGGCCCGCCCGGGTCAATCCGCGACAGCAAACCCACAACAGCCCCAGAGCTCTCCGATTTCTGCAGTGGAATTCCAACGGCCTCAGCTCAAGCAAAAGAGCTGAGTTGGCCAAAATGCTCCACGACCGCAACGTCGACGTTGCCGTCCTTCAGGAAAGGGACAAGGGGCCATAATAGTTTGTCTATTAGACCTAAGCGATATAAAAAGTCTAGAGCTAGCCATTTCTTTTTCTATAGAATTTGCAATGTTTGGAACTGTTTACCGGACAGTATTGTTACCTGTTCCTCTCTGAGCACATTTAAGTCGAAATTGTTAAAGCATGAAGCTCACCTGCACAAGTTTATGCGGGGGCGTGCATTACAAGGACAGTAGTCCTTTGCATGCCATATTTTATTTCGTTTCACGCAATGTATGTACTTTCATAAACTAACCTCAAATTTGTTTTTTCTCAGTCGCATTTTATTCAAACATTAATAGCATACAAACCCGGGCTGCCAACCTTGCGTCACTGTGTGTATATATATACGCTCATGCTCTTGTATGAGTTTATATATAATTGTCTACTAATCCTGTCACGACGTAGCCGCTTGCATGCATCAGCATCGCCGTGGCAGATGTAATACCTGTTGTATGTGGACGCGGCATTGGGGTTGGGCGGCCGCGGGGCAAATCACGTCTATGTAATAAAAGACATATAGTACTAACAAGGCGTGATTTACTCGGGTTAAAAAAAAAAAAAGAAACCCACCTCCAACCTGGCATGAACTTTGAAATCAAGGGCTACACCGTCTACCGGGCCGACCGCCTGGTTAGAAGGAACCGGAAAGCCCGTGGGGGCAAAATAGGCGGAGGAGTAGCTACTCTCATCAAACGGGGTATCCAGCACCACCTCCTGCCTGCCACTCCTAGCAATACGTAACT
>JASAND010009427.1:0-33982 GCA_030248195.1 Trissonchulus latispiculum | reverse complement strand
TTCATCATCAACAATGGATTCTATAGTTTTGGCACAAGTGCAGACTAATAGGTCTGTAGTGAGTTTCAACATGCTTGGAAGCCTTTTATGTACGGGGATGGTTTTGCAGTTTCCACTCCTGGGGAAGTATCCCTTGATTGAAGGAGCAGTTAAAAATAATGGAGAGGGGATAAGCTAAACGAGCAAACGTTACCAAAAACTGCTGAAATTTCATCAGGTCACTGAACTAAACTTTGGTTTTAATTTTAACAAGGTGTTTAAGTACATTTTCACATGAAAACGAACACGAACTAAGTCATTAATTAGTTATTTTAGGAAACCTAAAATTGTCAAGTAAGTCATGAGTAAATACAGAAATAAAGAAATTGTTGAACTCTTCTGCTATCTCGAAGTCACTTCTAGACAGCATGCCGTCCTAGGTTTTGTAATCTTATGAATCTCAGAGTTTGGAGATAAATGGGATTTAACATATTTCCAGAATTTTAGTTCATTGCGCGAAGTTAGCATTGCCTGTTACGCTCGCAACAAATCTTGTCGTTTCAGCGTTCTGGAATAACGAGCATCCGACAACCATCGACGTTCGTTTACAGCACTAGGAACTTTGCGATAGATATCATGCAATCTTTTTTGACGCTTATGTGATTTTAGCGTATTAATTGACCATTTATGTTTTGCCGAAGAAAAATCACATAAGGGCACAAATGCATCAATTCATTCATGAATAAGTTTTTTAAAGCTTTGTCATTTGTCGTCGATGTTGTCGTACTCTGCCAAAACCTCATTCCAGTTCACCGAACTAAGAAAGTTATTTATACCAGGAATATCGGAGCCTTTAAAGTTGCGAAATTTTGTATTTTGAGCAATGCTCTCTTCTGAAAAAGGTCCAACTTTACGTTGAATTTCAATATGGTCGGAGGAAGAAAAATAATCTCCTACTGTAATATCGGTTACGAAATTTTGATCGTTACAAAAAACAAGATCCTGCACATTACCCCGTTTATTGCGTAGGAACTGTGACAAATTGGGGCATTTTTAAACAAAAATTTTCTTCAATTTCAGCAGAGCCTAAATCTCACGAAATCCTAGAATTTTAAGATATTGTAGGAAATATAATTTTGTTTGTGCACTCTTGGTGCTATCATGAGTCATCATCACCTCTCAATCAACTTGCAAGTTTCATTTTTGACTCACAAGCTACACTGGCCCTGAAACGTTGTAGAATTGTGAAATTCTCAGTAAATAATTTTGATTGCAATAAAGATTAAAGGTTCGTGAAAGAGTGTGCAATATGTCTGATGCTCCCTACTTAATCGCTAACCTACCGAATTAAAGACGACACAACCCTAATTTACACGAGTTTACTTTCAACAAATAAAAATACAAAGTTTCAGCTGATTTCAAACATAAAACGACATTTCCATAAATTGAAATAGACTTTTACGAAACAACACAATTCAAAAAGATGCAGGCAAACACCGATAGAATTTTACAAAAAGGGCGAGAGAAAACCAAAGTTTATAACAAACCTTATAACAGTGAAAGGGGGTGACCCCAAAGTGAATCCACAGTTGACACCCAACTGCGACACCCCGAACAATAGAAAAGTATGGCGGCCAAAAACCGCCAACCATTGGTGATTCCGAAAAACCAGAATGAATAAAGTTGCGCTCAAAATGAGAAGAAAAGTGAATTATCTATGTACGGCGTTGGACCGTACACAGCAGTAGAGGTAGATTGATTTGCATAAAAAGTTAGCACACACTTTTGCATAATTTTGAATGAAATCAAGGAAATATTCTACAACGTATTATCAAGAGTACATAATACATTAGAGTATGACAGCAGGTACACTCTATGATCAGCTTGACAAATCCTTTTTAACTCCGCAAATTGGACCCCAGTGACTCCCCCCGCAAATTAGTACCCAGTCGAAACGAGGGTACACTCACTCGCTGTATGCTTTGTGTGTTAAAGCTCGAAAACACACGCGGTACGTGCGCGAATTTTGTGTCTGCTTCGAGCTTTAACACACAGGCATAGCGCGCAAAATTCTTTAGTGAGGGCCAATTTGCGGGAGGGTCAACCGTTAGCGTGCAGAGGATGTGCCACGCTTACATAGAAATATGATAGCTGTCATACTTATGTATTATGCAATCTTGGTATTATGCAACCGCTTGGAATTTTCAAAACAGGCTTTCACTGCTTGAATATACAGTTTCTAAATCTCACCCAAAAAATCGCCACATGATCCACTGCTTTCAATGCTGAGCTTTTAACATTTTCATCGTTATATACATCAATTTAATTAAATTTAAGTATCAATATTTAACATTTCAAAGCCTAAACATATTCTGACTTGTTTCAATATGAACCGTCTTCATGGGCCGAATCGTTTCAGTCTCAAGGTTATTGAGTAATCTTTACAATATGGGCTAACTCTGTTTACGCAGCAATGAAAACCTACCATGGGCCGACTCGTCGAATTTGCCTGAAACAATTTCTTGCATTGTATCGGAGAAAGGTCGTGTGGCAACTTTAGACAACTGTAGTGGATCTCGTAAAATTGTTTGTCAAATCCTGTTGGACCTATTTCCGACCCATGCAAAAGTTAGTGAACATTGAACAGTCTTCATGTTAGCGTTGCGTTAAAAACAGTTGAATAAATTTGATATGTTTTGAGGAAAATTGCTTGTATAGAAATCATTCCAACCGACAACATAATATTAACATCAACAACACATTATATAACTATACAAGCACCGCCATCCATTTCATCCATCTCATTTCGAAAAATCAAATGGTATTGACTGGATTTAATGATGACGGACTTAATTCGACACAGGTGATGTCTGTGCTCTCTCGTTAAAGGATAAAATACACAACTGTCTGCATGCCATTTTCCATTTCGTAGCAATTGATACTACAACGATGAAATCTACAATTACAACTACGTCAACAACAGCTACTACTACTACCAGGACAACAACAACAACTACTACTACTACTACTATTACTACTACTACTACTACTACTACTTCTACTACTACTACTACTACTACTACTACTACTCCTACAACTATTGCTACTACTACTACTACTACTACTCCTACTAGTAGTACTACTACAATTACAACTACTACTACTACTATTGCTACTACTACTACGACTACATCAACAACTACTACTAGTGCTGCTCCTACTAGTACTACCACTATTACAACAACTACTACTACTACTTTTGCTACTACTACTATGTCCACATCAACAACTACTACTAGTGCTGCTCCCTACTAGTACTACTACTATGCCAAAAACTTCCACTACTACTATTGCTACTACTACTACCACTACAAAAACAACTACTACTACTACTGCTCCTACTAGTAGTACTACTACAATTACAACTACTACTACTATTGCTACTACTACTACGACTACATCAACAACTACTACTAGTGCTGCTCCTACTAGTACTACTACTATTACAACAACTACTACTACTATTGCTACTACTACTATGACTACATCAACAACTACTACTAGTGCTGCTCCAACTAGTAGTACTACTATTACAACAACTACTAGTACTACTATTGCTACTACTACTGCAACTACACCAACAACTACTACTACTACTGCTCCTACTAGTAGTACTACTACAATTACAACTACTACTACTATTGCTACTACTAGTACTACAACTACTACTACTACTACTACTACTACTACTGCTACTACTACTACTGTTACTACTACCACTACTACTACAACTACTACTACCACTACTACTATAACTATTATTGCAACAACTAGAACTACTGCTACTTCTACGCTTGCTTACACCACTATTACACCGATAACGTCTACCACAGCGAAAACTTCAACTTCAATTGCTCCCACTACTCCAACGGCAGTACCAACTACGGCAACAACGGTAGTCGGTACTACTTCCACTGCAACCACCACAACACCCACCACGGTTGTAAGCACAATATTAACTGTCACTAATACACCAACTGTAGAGCTAACTATTTCTAGAACAGCTCCTGGTAACATGTCATCTGCATCTATAGCAGCTAGTGCAACAACTGTCACTCCTGCTCCGACTGTGAAATTCTTAAGTACAATTATAACAACAAAGAGCGCAGTGACAGACCACGAAACTATGAGAACAGCAGCATTTGCCACAGTCTCTATTACAACAGTTACTCAACCTGCCGTCGAAACTTGCGTCAGCAACCGTTACGCCGCCAACTACGACAATCATAACAGTTCCATTGACAGGTCTATCAACTACTGAATCAACTGTTCATGGCAAATCAACTCAAATAAAACTCGGTTTCATGAAAAAAACTGTAGTACTACTGCATCTGCTATCTCCACCACAAGCCAAACACTAATTTCA
The DNA here is from genome assembly GCA_030248195.1 of Trissonchulus latispiculum. Taxonomy (NCBI): domain Eukaryota; kingdom Metazoa; phylum Nematoda; class Enoplea; order Enoplida; family Ironidae; genus Trissonchulus; species Trissonchulus latispiculum. Next base: position 29,577 of record JASAND010009427.1, on the reverse strand, counting down.
GCAACAACTACCAGTCCAAGGACAAATCCAACTACGAATATTCCGGCATCCAATTTCGCGCCAGTTACAATGGCTACCTGGAATATGTCACCGCTAATGTAAATACAACCACCACAGTTACTGTAACTTCCACACCAACTACGAGTACTAGATTCACTTCGAACATTAGCATTACCTCATCACTTACATCAACAACAACTACCGCTAAAACTACAGTGTCCACTGCATTGACAATAGTAACTAGTTCCATAGTAGTTACAGCATCTGCTATTACCGCAATAACTGCAGCATCAGCTGCTTTGATTAACTCCAACTTCCGGGTCAACTTCATCAGTAATGATTAATAACAAACTTGCTTCAACGTTTCCTTCAAGCGCATCTCTACTTACCATTACACCAACAACAGCGATAACTGCTACTATAACTCAAACAGTAGTTGCAATCCGCAGCATATCTACAAAAATTATCCCACTTATTTACCAACTACAATCACATGGACATCCGAAACTTTAAGAAAAACTCATACTACAACTACATTCGCACCGCCAAGTATTTCCATGACAAACAAAATGGCATCAACTGCAATAACAGTCGCAACAACGTTACCTTACCTGACGATAACGACATCAACAGGTACAATTGTGCCAACTACAATTGTGAAATCAAACAGCGCTACGACCACAATCAGTGCTACGGAAACCAAGTTTACCACAGCTCTGACAACAGTGCCCACTAAAACTACAACTAACACTTTTCGCAAAAGTGTTGACAGTTATGACAACGACTATCACCCCAGATAATTCCCATTTCACAACCACGACTTCAGCTTCCTTAAGCTTATCGAGAACCCCGCCCATACAAAAGGCCAAGTCGTCTTTGTCGAAAACGGCCATTGGGACTACAATATCGAACAAGATAAAAAGTTCAAGTCCTATTACCGGTGGCACACCCGCGATAGCTTCAACTGTAATTAGTGTTTCGGCAAGTGCAATCAGTGGTACAGACAATGTTCACGTTACGACACGGACTGATTCTAGTATTGTAACACGATTTCCATATAGTACAGTCACAATTCCTTTCGCGACTTAACCCAAGTAAAGGTAGATACAATATTGACTGATCAGACGGCAGCGCTCACCAAAACCAATCCAGAAAAATTTGCAACCATAACTAGTTCAATCGACGCAACATCGTCAACAGTCAGCGATTCTTTTCCTTTCTCAAAGGAACAGACAGCCGAAAAAATTACTACAGCAGGACAAAGCCATTATAAAGAACAACAGTACAAAGTATAAACAAAAGTGTACCAGGTGCCACCAACACTGTTGTCCGATTTTAACATGAGTCTAACGGGTGCTACTTCTGCAACCGCTCCAACTATTCTAATATCACGTTCACATTCCAACCTTTACACGACAATTCAGCAGACAGAGCTTGGTTTTCCAAGGCTTCTATCCTCTTCAAGGTTGCCACAATATCCGCGAGTGAGTTTTGCAAAATACTGCAGTGTATATATTGCTGTCAAAAACAAGTTTTATTTGATGTTAAACTTCGTGTAACAATAATATATCCTGTAAAGTTTGTACTTTACACAACTTTAGGTGAAGAAGTGGACGAAATGAAAACTATTTTGAACAAATATTTGCAATTGCACGTTGGATCGGTAAGAACACAGATCGACTAATTTATTGATCATTTCATAACTATTGCCTAACTGACTAATTAACTAACTAACTAACTAACTAGTTTAATTGCCAGCACAATACAAGGATATTAGAATAAGTAAGCACATGTTTATTATAAACAGAAACAGTGTGTTGCCAATAAAGAATGAGCTTAGCCATGGTAGTTGACCTCTAAGAGCTCGGCCTCTGAGAAAACTATTCAAATTTACTTCTTTCAATCTTTGCTTGAAAAGTGTTAAGTTTGGACTTTATACCACATTATCCGGTAAAGAATTCCAAATCGGAACAACTCGAGAATTAAAAAGTATCTTCAGGACATCCAAACGAGCTCGTGTATAAAAAGTTTGAATCGATGACCCCTAGTTGTAGGCAGAGTTGAAAATTCAAAAACTCCTAGCAACCTGGCATGCTCACGTTATTGTGAATAATTTTATAAGTATATATTAGATCTTTGAAAATTCTACGTTCTTCTAAGCTTTTCAGTCCAAGTCTTATCAATCGTTCAGTATAAGAAACATTTTCCAGTCCACCACCCTACTTTCTTCGTACTTTCTTAGTTGAGTCACCCATTGGGTGATAGCTTCAGGTGGAAGTAGACAGCTGCACGGAACTTCTTGGGTTGGTAGGCATTTGCCATCACCGAATCAGACAGACTGTGCCAAAGGTTTTGTTGTGGCCGGGACAAAACTTAGTCTATGGCGTTTCGTACGGCACCTCAGTACCTGGCGGGCCAAAAAAGATGTTGATTGTCCTAGTCCGCCGTTCCAGTTCCATCTGAGGTGGGAGAATGGCATTCGTTGGCAGATTAGGATTTGAGACCGCCTGGTGATAAATAGGAAGCGCCTCGAGTCTCTGTCGAATGCGCAAGTTGACCAGGGAGTGTCGAGAAATAGCCGACAGGGCTTGGAATCGATGTTCTCGAGGCAGAGATGGCATACTGTGGGGCATTACACACAAGCGGTAGGCAATTACTCAAATAATGGCCTAATGGCGGATTTGTAGAGGCAATGGATTGCCGACTGGTGAAAGTAAATCCTTGACCGACTTAGGATGGTGAAAGGCGGCTTGCGGTGGCCGCCTTTTTCATGATATGAGGTCCCCAGGACAGGTTCTGGACATATGGTTAGTTCCAAGAGGACCATCTTATTTACCGCACGGTTCTCGGCCCGCTGAACATTAAGCGGCGGATGGTTGAACGGTCCGGTTTTCTGGAGACAAGCAGCCAATTTATGTCTTTGAAGAGTTAATTTCATTTTCCACTTACGCGCCCAGACCGCTGCTGACAGCAAATTAGCCTCCAATAGAGTAAATACCGTTTTTCGATCCTGGACTGATGGAATGGACTGGCACTAAGGTGGTATCATCAGCGAACACCAGAGATTAGCAACCAAATTGTTTCGGTAAATCGTTTATACAGATTTAGAAATAAGGTGGGGCCTAACACAGATCCTTGGGGAACTCCTGCGTTTACGCTTTGAAGAGCCGACATTCTCCCCTCCACAGACTCCCGTTGGAATCTGTCGCTGCGATAGTTAGAATAGGCCAGAAGTCGGTTAGAACAGGTGTAACTACCCAGTTTTCTGACCACACCCATGTGCCATGCTGTATCAAACGCAGCTTGTAAGTCAAGGGAGACGACGCGGGCTTCACCACCTTGGACGAGGGCTTCAGAGTTGTCCAACTCTAGGTTGTAGTGAGCTGTGAAGAGCGACCTCTTCTGAAGCCGGACTGGGAGTTGCAGTGGAGATCGTGCGTTTCCATGTGTTTCACAAGGTGGTAATTAACGTACGACTCTATGACCTTAGAAACACAAAAAATAAGGTCACTGGTCTGTAGTTTGCCGGACCACTTCGTGACCCTTTCTTATAAATAGGTGTTAAAACAGTACTGATCTTCCATTCACTAGGAACAGTGTCTGTTCTGTACGACCGTTCAATCAAGAGTGAAAGTGGGTACGCAAATTCACTGGCTTACTTCTTAAGCAAAATGTTGGATATCCTATTAGGGCCGGCGGCCTTATGGGGATCCAGCAGTTTCAGCGAGTTTGCAGACCATCCTGGGACGGAATCGAATGTCGGGCATTTGTGACCTCGTACGGATGGCGAAAAAGGAGCGGATTGGCTCGCACCAGGACATGAAGCCTTAGCAGCGATGACTTCATTCTGCAAGTCAGCACGCGCCAACGGTTCCGTGTTGCTCCACAATTGGTACCCGGTATTTGAGTTTACGCCCAGTCACATTGTTAATAGCTGTCCACCATCGACGGCCAGTAAGACAATCCACTTTCTCAGCCACAGAACTAGCATGGTCAATTTTGGCCTTTGTTAACAAAATGATTATAGTTATCTTGGGCCCGTTGGTAGGCAGCCCTTTCATCAGGCCCCTGCTCCGTTTCCACAAATTATATGCGCGAATTTTTTCCTTAGATAGAAAAGATTTGCATCGAAGAATGGCTTAGAGCAGTTTGGGTAAATGGTTTTTTAGAACGGTATGTAGATGTTGATACCCAACAGAATATGATAACGCATGGCTACCCACCAATGGTCAACAGAAACGCTTTTGTTGAGGATCGGAAAGAAAGCCATCAGCAGCGAAGGCTATTCCAGTCAGCTGAACCGTACCGATAGATTGAACGTGGAAGCTGAGCTGACGTTTGAAACAGTGCGGACCAGTGCGTGGTCGGAGGTACCAATTGATGCCACACAGCTAGCGACCTGAAAGGCATCGTCATCAGTCATGAACAGATCCAGCATAGCCGAGGTCGAGCCCAGTCGTGTAGACTCCGCGATTATATGGATAAGTCTGTTTGACGCAGACAAAATCTATAAAGGTATGCTTTGTCGAACAGAGCGACCCCCGCAAACGGGTAAACATTCGCGTATTGTGGTCGGTGCACCGTTACGCTTTGCAGTGTAGAGATGCCCTGTTGTGGCTTTCTCTTCTTCTAATATATAATGCAATTATGCACTCTTGCAATCAAGGTTACGGTCATTGAAGTCCCCCAGTACAGAAAGTATAGGATGTTGGATAGGTGCTAACCAAGGAGCCTATCAATGTCAGAGTTCAAAGATGCAATAATTGAAGCGTTCCGGTTTGGGGGGCAGTAGCAGGACACCAAGAAGTGAAGACGGCCACTTAGATGCAGCCTGTACCAGACGTATTCAAAGGATTTGGAAACGATGTATTCAGATCAGGGAATACCCTGTTTGACGTACAAAATAGTACGCACCGCTATGCGATTTGCGGTCATGACGATAAGAGTTATAGCCGTGGAGGAGAAAAGTATTTGAATCCGTTGAGGACGGATTTACGAAGGTCTCGGTACTAGCAGTCACGTCCGGAGCTCTGGGGCAAGATGGATACGATGCCTCAGAGCATCAAAGTTCGACGACAGGCCAGGTATGTTGGTCACCACAATAGGAGCTGCCGATCACCATCAGCGGCCACACCCCGGTTACGGTTTCCTGTAGTCGCGTCATTTGAACCGGCAGCCGAGGTTCCATCGCTAATGTCCGCGCCGTAATTGAAAAGTATTGGCAGTGGTAGCGAATGTGAGACCAAACGATGGCTTTGGGTGCTAGCTGGCCACCAGGGGATACAGAAAAACTGCCTTTAGGTCCGCCAAGTGGAGACATGCTCGCCAGCTGGGCCGCAAATAGAAGAAAAGCAAGGCAGAAGGGGTAATTTGAAACCTGCCCTGCTGAAACCTCCCCTCTTTTGGTTTATGAACCCAGCACTGCACTAAGAAAGCACCGAGGCAAAGTATAGTGACAAGCACCAGTTTGTGGCCTAAGTGCATGGGGGAGTATGTTTTAGCCAGAAGGCGCCGGACAATGACATCCGTTATCAGCTTTAGGTGTGCCTGGCAAGGACAAGGACCTACATAGCCCAACAAAGCCTAATTCTGATATTGTAATTCAGTTATGATAAACTACTGTAAAATTCTGTAGAAAGCATTGTCTTGTATCTGAATGTGCACTTAGACTGAAGCTAACACTGACCCAATGACTACAACGGTAAACTTATGGTTTAATAGTCCTATTTAGTCTAGATCAAGTCGTATTTGAATCTCGAATTGGATGTAATAGCCTAGCGCAAACAATAAAATAATCAAAACGTCACATACAATAATCACACATTCACCAATCAATAACCATAATATTATAGTCAGAAGAACCTACCTTGAAGGATGCAAGGGCATTAAATGCTGCCTTCAGAGATATTCTTGCAATGATAACTGCTGACATAGATGCAGCAACACTGATTGAGGCTTCAATTGACATCGACGCATTTTCAAATGGGTGTCGTAGTCAGTAACAATTATAATTGCACACAGTAAGTTTGTCGATGTTTTCGATGCCGTCGTTGGGTGATGTAGGAATGGAGGCGCTGAAAGAAATACCACATATTTTCAAACTAGGACAAGATCCAGTGTCAATGTACACCACAGCACATAGCCATGCTCATGTTATGCTACATAATGATCAACTTTTTAATAAACTAGAAAATCGATTGATTTTTCATGCCGCGTGCAAGATTTCACATACAGGAAACGTAGTGAAATGCTTAGTATCGATCTATACATCTCACTGAAACTACAAACCACGATCCTAAGTTTCTACTAGCCGATACTAGAACACACGAAACCCCACTCAACGTCTCAACTGTGATTGGGAGGTTCCAAGGTTACACTTCCTTCTATGGGTTGCCCAACGTAGCCAATACAGTATGATGCGATCACTGGCACGAATTTTGGTTAAGAAGCAATTCAGAGTCCGTTTACTGCAACTAACGTACGCACATCAGCAACATGCCACCTGTCTTTCAGTACCAGATTCAATCTCTCCAATACGTTACTTTTTAATTTAGTACCCGAAATCACTTTACATCAACATTTAGCCAACGAAGTAAAGCCAGGTATGATATTCATTTTATATTTTCATAAGTGGCATTGAAGTTTTGTTTACTTGCTTGTTTACCTACCAAATTTGTTTGAATCATTGAGATTTCAGAATATTCAACTCCCAATTTCTGGACAGTCTTCATGGCAACTGCTTTGTGTTCAACAATGTCACGTCCAATACAGATAGTAGATTTATGTCCCAACGCCCTGCGGCGCACTGAAGGTAAACTAAACTTGCTAAATTTTACTACACAATATTTCTCTTATAATTACCTCAGGCACGAAGCACCTATATGTACATACATATCCATTGTAATTCATTTTTTCTGGCAGTTTTTGAGGTTGTGCGGATCTGAATGTATATACTTGCATCTTCTTATTACATCTTAATGCAGCTTGCATCTGCGTGTTGCTATCGTCTACAGCTTTGTTTTCCAATCACTAAGCCTGGTGAAAAGATGAAGGTTTTCTGCAAAACCTCACTAAAATCAACCTAAGCCTAAGCCTAAGACTAAGACCATAAAGACTACAATAACTTACGACTGCACTCAGGATTTTGGAGGGGAAGGTCAAGGTCAAACACAAGTCCCCCAGAAGCTGAAGAATTTTGCTCTTTTCCAAAATCATGCATTATGTAGATGTTTAATTCTTTCAAAGGCTAAAGTATTGCGCTAACCTACCTAGTTGCTATTGCCATGCGAGGGCAGCTGCATTCGGAAAAACGAATGTAGTTGCCTTAGGAGGGTGACTCAAATAAACGTACTTTAGCTTGTTCGGGGATCACGTTTCTGTCCGTGATCTTCTTCTCTCCGCCTCTTGACTGCGGTCTGCGGGGAGGACTGCGTACAGGCCGCAGTGCGTGCCTAATAGTGGTGGGCCACTTGCAAAAAAAGTATTGCGCCGAAGGCGTGAAAATATTTTAACAAGGGCTGGTTTTGCTATAAAATTAGCAAACATTTCTCCTTTTGTCATCCCAAGCGGGGGATCTAGACCCATGAAACCCCTGGTTGCGGCCTTGCTTACGACTTATTTATGATAATAATTCAGCACCATGCAACTGGCAACTGAAAAGGATCACCTGGTTCGTGCTTAGTACAACAATTCCAATATAGTCCAATTCAGTTGTGCATGCCAGGCTAGTAAATAGCATGTTGGTCCCGCCAAGCGAAGCCATAGAAAACTAATAAAGTATGGATGGAAGTTCTGGATGGAATACAGATCGTGATGTTCTCCTTTTACATTGTAATTATTCTTATCTTTGATTACAGTAAGAAATCATACATTTTGTTAATAAAATGCAGAACCAGATTTTCAGGTGTGCAAGTGATTGTCTCAACAAATCAAGACACTTATATGGTTCCTGTTGAATCTTCGGGCATCAAATTGATCATCAAAAGTCCTAAGCATGCAGATTCACCTGGGAGTCAAGGCTTCACAATACCCATGGGATACAAAACCACCTTTACCCTCTCACATGTAACTTAGATGTATTTAAATTATATTTAAACTAACCTATTTTAACCAATTTTCTGGATATTTTGAATTAGTTCTAAATATGTGTATAGTTGTGAATCGCTTGCCCTGTTTTACAAACATTATCATAAACTGATCATGATTGATCATAAACCCAACCAATACGCCTAATCTGAAGTTATAAATCAACACTGAAACTTAGGAAATATTGCGTAATAATGGCAAAATCTTATGAAATATTAGGTGGAATTTTATGAAGTATTAGGCATTAATAACGAAATCTTATGGAGTATTATGCAATAATAACAAAACCTTATGAAATATTATGTAAAAATTCCTGGTTAATACCTAAAACAAAATCATAGTGCAATTAACAGCACACTACTTCGCTAGCAAAGATAGCTGTCGCCGTACCCCCAAAAATCTACTACTAAAAAATACATTTTTAGATGCTTTAAAATAGCTAGCAAAAACTTCTGGAGAAGTTGGAAATACCGAAAACAAGTTCCTTATTCTTACTTTTAAATCTTTTATTATCTAGATGTCTGCCAAGTTTGATACGAATAGTTAGCATGGATCAAATTTCAGGTTACATAATTATCAGTTTCACAATCGGCTTTTAGCTTCAGTGTTGATTTATAACTTCAGATTAGGCGTATTGGTTGGGTTTATGATCAATCATGATCAGTTTATGATAATGTTTGTAAAACAGGGCAAGCGATTCACAACTATACACATATTTAGAACTAATTCAAAATATCCAGAAAATTGGTTAAAATAGGTTAGTTTAAATATAATTTAAATACATCTAAGTTACATGTGAGAGGGTAAAGGTGGTTTTGTATCCCATGGGTATTGTGAAGCCTTGACTCCCAGGTGAATCTGCATGCTTAGGACTTTTGATGATCAATTTGATGCCCGAAGATTCAACAGGAACCATATAAGTGTCTTGATTTGTTGAGACAATCACTTGCACACCTGAAAATCTGGTTCTGCATTTTATTAACAAAATGTATGATTTCTTACTGTAATCAAAGATAAGAATAATTACAATGTAAAAGGAGAACATCACGATCTGTATTCCATCCAGAACTTCCATCCATACTTTATTAGTTTTCTATGGCTTCGCTTGGCGGGACCAACATGCTATTTACTAGCCTGGCATGCACAACTGAATTGGACTATATTGGAATTGTTGTACTAAGCACGAACCAGGTGATCCTTTTCAGTTGCCAGTTGCATGGTGCTGAATTATTATCATAAATAAGTCGTAAGCAAGGCCGCAACCAGGGGTTTCATGGGTCTAGATCCCCCGCTTGGGATGACAAAAGGAGAAATGTTTGCTAATTTTATAGCAAAACCAGCCCTTGTTAAAATATTTTCACGCCTTCGGCGCAATACTTTTTTTGCAAGTGGCCCACCACTATTAGGCACGCACTGCGGCCCGTAAGTAGTCCTCCCCGCAGACCGCAGTCAAGAGGCGGAGAGAAGAAGATCACGGACAGAAAACGTGATCCCCGAACAAGCTAAAGTACGTTTATTTCAGTCACTCCCAAGGCAACTACATTCGTTTTTCCGAATGCAGCTGCCCCCCGCATGGCAATAGCAACTAGGTAGGCTAGCGCAATACTTTAGCCTTTGAAAGAATTAAACATCTACATAATGTACGATTTTGGAAAAGAGCAAAATTCTTCAGCTTCTGGGGGACTTGTGTTTGACCTTGACCTTCCCCTCCAAAATCCTGAGTGCAGTCGTAAGCTATTGTAGTCTTTATGGTCTTAGTCTTAGGCTTAGGCTTAGGTTGATTTTAGTGAGGTTTGCAGAAAACCTTCATCTTTTCACCAGGCTTAGTGATTGGAAACAAAGCCGTAGACGATAGCAACACGCAGATGCAAGCTGCATTAAGATGTAATAAGAAGATGCAAGTATATACATTCAGATCCGCACAACCTCAAAAACTGCCAGAAAAAATGAATTACAATGGATATGTATGTACATATAGGTGCTTCGTGCCTGAGGTAATTATAAGAGAAATATTGTGTAGTAAAATTTTAGCAAGTTTAGTTTACCTTCAGTGGCCGCAGGGCGTTGGGACATAAATCTACTATCTGTATTGGACGTGACATTGTTGAACACAAAGCAGTTGCCATGAAGACTGTCCAGAAATTGGGAGTTGAATATTCTGAAATCTCAATGATTCAAACAAATTTGGTAGGTAAACAAGCAAGTAAACAAAACTTCAATGCCACTTATGAAAATATAAAATGAATATCATACCTGGCTTTACTTCGTTGGCTAAATGTTGATGTAAAGGGATTTCGGGTACTAAATTAAAAAGTAACGTATTGGAGAGATTGAATCTGGTACTGAAAGACAGGTGGCATGTTGCTGATGTGCTTACGTTAGTTGCAGTAAACGGACTCTGAATTGCTTCTTAACCAAAATTCGTGCCAGTGATCGCATCATACTGTATTGGCTACGTTGGGCAACCCATAGAAGGAAGTAACCTTGGAACCTCCCAATCACAGTTGAGACGTTGAGTGGGGTTTCGTGTGTTCTAGTATCGGCTAGTAGAAACTTAGGATCGTGGTTTGTAGTTTCAGTAAGATGTATAGATCGATACTAAGCATTTCACTACGTTTCCTGTATGTGAAATCTTGCACGCGGCATGAAAAATCAATCGATTTTCTAGTTTATTAAAAAGTTGATCATTATGTAGCATAACATGAGCATGGCTATGTGCTGTGGTGTACATTGACACTGGATCTTGTCCTAGTTTGAAAATATGTGGTATTTCTTTCAGCGCCTCCATTCCTACATCACCCAACGACGGCATCGAAAACATCGACAAACTTACTGTGTGCAATTATAATTGTTACGACTACGACACCATTTGAAAAATGCGTCGATGTCAATTGAAGCCTCAATCAGTGTTGCTGCATCTATGTCAGCAGTTATCATTGCAAGAATATCTCTGAAGGCAGCATTTAATGCCCTTGCATCCTTCAAGGTAGGTTCTTCTGACTATAATATTATGGTTATTGATTGGTGAATGTGTGATTATTGTATGTGACGTTTTGATTATTTTATTGTTTGCGCTAGGCTATTACATCCAATTCGAGATTCAAATACGACTTGATCTAGACTAAATAGGACTATTAAATCATAAGTTTACCGTTGTAGTCAGTCAGTGTTAGCTTCAGTCTAAGTGCACATTCAGATACAAGACAATGCTTTCTACAGACTTTACAGTAGTTTATCATAACAATTACAATATCAGAATTAGGCTTTGTTGGGCTATGTAGGTCCTTGTCCTTGCCAGGCACACCTAAAGCTGATAACGGATGTCATTGTCCGGCGCCTTCTGGCTAAAACATACGCCCCCATGCACTTAGGCCACAAACTGGTGCTTGTCACTATACTTTGCCTCGGTGCTTTCTTAGTGCAGTGCTGGGTTCATAAACCAAAAGAGGGAGGCTTCAGCAGGGCAGGTTTCAAATTACCCCTTCTGCCTGCTTTTCTTTCTATTTTAGGCCCAGCTGGCGAGCATGTCTCCACTTGGCGGACCTAAAGGCAGTTTTTCTGTATCCCCTGGTGGCCAGCTAGCACCCAAAGCCATCGTTTGGTCTCACATTCGCTACCACTGCCAATACTTCTTTCAATTACGGCGCGGACATTAGCGATGGAACCTCGGCTGCCGGTTCAAATGACGCGACTACAGGAAACCGTAACCGGGGTGTGGCCGCTGATGGTGATCGGCAGCTCCTATTGTGGTGACCAACATACCTGGCCTGTCGTCGAACTTTGATGCTCTGAGGCATCGTATCCAATCTTGCCCCAGAGCTCCGGACGTGACTGCTAGTACCGAGACCTTCGTAAATCCGTCCTCAACGGATTCAAATACTTTTCTCCTCCACGGCTATAACTCTTATCGTCATGACCGCAAATCGCATATCGGTGGTACTATTTTGTACGTCAAACAGGGCATTCCCTGATCTGAATACATCGTTTCCAAATCCTTTGAATACGTCTGGTACAGGCTGCATCTAAGTGGCCGTCTTCACTTCTTGGTGTCCTGCTACCGCCCCCAAATCGGAACGCTTCAATTATTGCATCTTTGAACTCTGACATTGATAGGCTCCTTAATAGCACCTATCCAACATCCTATACTTTCTGTACTGGGGGACTTCAATGACCGTAACCTTGATTGCAAGAGTGCATAATTGCATTATATATTAGAAGAAGAGTAAGCCACTAGAGGGCTTCTCTTCACTGCATTGCGTAACGGTGCTCCGACCACAATACGCGAATGTTTACCCGTTTGGTGGGGGGTCGCTCTGTTCGACAAAGCATACCTTTATAGATTTTGTCTGCGTCAAACAGACTTATCCATATAATCGCGGAGTCTACACGACTGGGCTCGACCTCGGCTATGCTGGATCTGTTCATGACTGATGACGATGCCTTTCAGTTCGCTAGCTGTGAGGCATCAATTGGTACCTCCGACCACGCACTGGTCCGCACTGTTTCAAACGTCAGCTCAGCTACCACGTTCAATCTATCGGTACGGTTCAGCTGACTGGAATAGCCTTCGCTGCTGATGGCTTTCTTTCCGATCCTCAACAAAAGCGTTTCTGTTGACCATTGGTGGGTAGCCATGCGTGATCATATTCTATTGGGTATCAACATCTACATACCGTCTAAAAAACCATTTACCCAAACTGCTCTAAGCCATTCTTCGATGCAAATCTTTTCTATCTAAGGAAAAAATTCGCGCATATAATTTGTGGAAACGGAGCAGGGGGCCTGATGAAAGGGCCGCCTACCAACGGGCCCAAGATAACTATAATCATTTTGTTAAGAAAGGCCAAAATTGACCATGCTAGTTCTGTGGCTGAGAAAGTGGATTGTCTTACTGGCCGTCGATGGTGGACAGCTATTAACAATGTGACTGGGCGTAAACTCAAATACCGGGTACCAATTGTGGAGCAACACGGAACCGTTGGCGCGTGCTGACTTGCAGAATGAAGTCATCGCTGCTAAGGCTTCATGTCCTGGTGCCAGCCAATCCGCTCCTTTTTCGCCATCCGTACGAGGTCACAAATGCCCGACATTCGATTCCGTCCCAGGATGGTCTGCAAACTGCTGAAATCGCTGGATCCCCATAAGGCCGCCGGCCCTAATAGGATATCCAACATTTTGCTTAAGCAGTGTGCCAGTGAATTTGCGTACCCACTTTCACTCTTGATTGAACGGTCGTACAGAACAGACACTGTTCCTAGTGAATGGAAGATCAGTATTGTTTAACACCTATTTATAAGAAAGGGTCACGAAGTGGTCCGGCAAACTACAGACCAGTGACCTTATTTTTTGTGTTTCTAAGGTCATAGAGTCGTACGTTAATTACCACCTTGTGAAACACATGGAAACGCACGATCTCCACTGCAACTCCCAGTCCGGCTTCAGAAGAGGTCGCTCTACAGCTCACTACAATCTAGAGTTGGACAACTCTGAAGCCCTCGTCCAAGGTGGTGAAGCCCGCGTCGTCTCCCTTGACTTACAAGCTGCGTTTGATACAGCATGGCACATGGGTGTACTCAGAAAACTGGGTAGTTACACCAATTCTAACCGACTTCTGGCCTATTCTAACTATCGCAGCGACAGATTCCAACGGGAGTCTGTGGAGGGGAGAATGTCGGCTCTTCAAAGCGTAAACGCAGGAGTTCCCCAAGGATCTGTGTTAGGCCCCACCTTATTTCTAATCTGTATAAACGATTTACCGAAACAATTTGGTTGCTAATCTCTGGTGTTCGCTGATGATACCACCTTGTGCCAGTCCATTCCATCAGTCCAGGATCGAAAAACGGTATTTACTCTATTGGAGGCTAATTTGCTGTCAGCAGCGGTCTGGGCGCGTAAGTGGAAAATGAAATTCAACTCTTCAAAGACAAATTGGCTGCTTGTCTCCAGAAAACCGGACCGTTCAACCATCCGCCGCTTAATGTTCAGCGGGCCGAGAACCGTGCGGTAAATAAGATGGTCCTCTTGGAACTAACCATATGTCCAGAACCTGTCCTGGGGACCTCATATCATGAAAAAGGCGGCCACCGCAAGCCGCCTTCTCACCATCCTAAGTCGGTCAAGGATTTACTTTCACCAGTCGGCAATCCATTGCCTCTACAAATCCGCCATTAGGCCATTATTTGAGTACTGTCTACCGCTTGTGTGTAATGCCCCACAGTATGCCATCTCTGCCCTCGAGAACATCGATTCCAAGCCCTGTCGGCTATTTCTCGACACTCCCTTGGACAACTTGCGCATTCGACAGAGACTCGAGGCGCTTCCTATTTATCACCAGGCGGTCTCAAATCCTAATCTGCCAACGAATGCCATTCTCCCACCTCAGATGGAACTGAACGGCGGACTAGGACAATCAACATCTTTTTGGCCCGCCAGGTACTGAGGTGCCGTACGAAACGCCATAGACTAAGTTTTGTCCCGGCCACAACAAAACTTTGGTACAGTCTGTCTGATTCGGTGATGGCAAATGCCTACCAACCCAAGAAGTTCCGTGCAGCTGTCTACTTCCACCTGAAGCTATCACTCAATGGGTGACTCAACTAAGAAAGTACGAAGAAAGTAGGCAGGACTGGAAAATGTTTCTTATACTGAACGATTGATAAGACTTGGACTGAAAAGCTTAGAAGAACGTAGAATTTTCAAAGATCTAATATATACTTATAAAATTATTCACAATAACGTGAGCATGCCAATAGCGGAGTTTTTTGAATTTTCAACTCTGCCTACAACTAGGGGTCATCGATTCAAACTTTTTTATACACGAGCTCGTTTGGATGTCCGGAAGCACTTTTTTAATTCTCGAGTTGTTCCGATTTGGAATTCTTTACCGGATAATGTGGTATAAAGTCCAAACTTAACACTTTTCAAGCAAAGATTGAAAGAAGTAAATTTGAATAGTTTTCTCAGAGGCCGAGCCTTAGAGGTCAACTACCATGGCTAAGCTCATTCTTTATTGGCAACACACTGTTTCTGTTTATAATAAACATGTGCTTACTTATTCTAATATCCTGTATTGTGCTGGCAATTAAACTAGTTAGTTAGTTAGTTAGTTAATTAGTCAGTTAGGCAATAGTTGAAATGATCAATAAATTAGTCGATCTGTGTTCTTACCGATCCAACGTGCAATTGCAAATATTTGTTCAAAATAGTTTTCATTTCGTCCACTTCTTCACCTAAAGTTGTGTAAAGTACAAACTTTACAGGATATATTATTGTTACACGAAGCTCAACATCAAATAAAACTTGTTTTTGACAGCAATATATACACTGCAGTATTTTGCAAAACTACCTCGCGGATATTGTGGCAACCTTGAAGAGGATAGAAGCCTTGGAAAACCGAGTTCTGTCGGTTGAATTGTCGTGTAAAGGTTGGAATGTGAACGTGATATTAGAATAGTTGGAGCGGTTGCAGAAGTAGCACCCGTTAGACTCATGTTAAAATCGGACAATGTGCTGGTGGCACCTGGTACACTTTTGTTTATACTTTGTACTGTTGTTCTTATAATGGCTTTGTCCGCTGCTGTAGTAATTCTTTCGGCCGTCTGTTCCTTTGAGAAAGGAAAAGAATCGCTGACTGTTGACGATGTTGCGTCGATTGAACTAGTTATGGTTGCAAATTTCTCTGGATTGGTTTTGGTGAGCGCTGCCGTCTGATCAGTCAATATTGTATCTACCTTTACTTCTGTTGTCATGAAAGGAATTGTGACTGTACTATATGGAAATCGTGTTACAATACTAGAATCAGTCCGTGTCGTAACGTGAACATTGTCTGTACCACTGATTGCACTTGCCGAAACACTAATTACAGTTGAAGCTAATGTGGGTGTGCCACCGGTAATAGGACTTGAACTTTTTATCTTGTTCGATATTGTAGTCCCACTGGCTGTTTTCGACAAAGACGACTTGGCCTTTTGTACGGGCGGGGTTCTCGATAAGCTTGCTGAAGTTGAAGTCGTGGTTGTGAAAGGGGTATCATCTGGGGTGATAGTCGTTGTCATAACTGTCAACACTGATGGCAAAGTGTTAGTTGTAGTTTTAGTGGGCACTGTTGTCAGAGCTGTGGTAAACTTGGTTTCCGTAGCACTGATTGTGGTCGTAGCGCTGTTTGATTTCACAATTGTAGTTGGCACAATTGTACCTGTTGATGTCGTTATCGTCAGGTAAGGTAACGTTGTTGCGACTGTTATTGCAGTTGATGCCATTTTGTTTGTTACGGAAATACTTGGCGGTGCGAATGTAGTTGTAGTATGAGTTTTTCTTAAAGTTTCGGATGTCCATGTGATTGTAGTTGCAACAAGTGGGATACTCCGTGTAGATATGCTGCGGATTGCAACTACTGTTTGAGTTATAGTAGCAGTTATCGCTGTTGTTGGTGTAATGGTAAGAGATGCGCTTGAAGGAAACGTTGAAGCAAGTTTGATATTAATCATTACTGATGAAGTTGACCTTGAAGTTGGAGTAATCGTTACAGCTGATGCTGCAGTTATTGCGGTAATAGCAGATGCTGTAACTACTATGGAACTAGTTACTATTGTCAATGTAGTGGACACTGTAGTTTTAGCGGTAGTTGTTGTTGATGTAAGTGATGAGGTAATGCTAATGCTCGAAGTGAATCTAGTACTCGTAGTTGGTGTGGAAGTTACAGTAACTGTGGTGGTTGTATTTACATAAGTGGTGACATATTCAGTAGCCATTGTAACTGGCGCGAAATTGGATGCTGGAATATTCGTAGTTGGGACGGTCCTTGGACTGGTAGTTGTTGCTGAAATTAGTGTTTGGCTTGTGGTGGAGATAGCAGATGCAGTAGTACTCGTTGTGCTCATGAAACCGAGTTTTATTTGAGTTGAAATGCTAGGAACAGTTGATTCAGTAGTTGATAGACCTGTCAATGGAACTGTTATGATTGTCGTAGTTGGCGTTGTAACGGTTGCTGACGCAAGTTTCACTGCAGGTTGAGTAACTGTTGTAATAGAGACTGTGGCAAATGCTGCTGTTCTCATAGTTTCGTGGTCTGTCACTGCGCTCTTTGTTGTTATAATTGTACTTAAGAATTTCACAGTCGGAGCAGGAGTGACAGTTGTTGCACTAGCTGCTATAGATGCAGATGACATGTTACCAGGAGCTGTTCTAGAAATAGTTAGCTCTACAGTTGGTGTATTAGTGACAGTTAATATTGTGCTTACAACCGTGGTGGGTGTTGTGGTGGTTGCAGTGGAAGTAGTACCGACTACTGTTGTTGCCGTAGTTGGCACTGCCGTTGGAGTAGTGGGAGCAATTGAAGTTGTGGTTTTCGCTGTGGTAGACGTTATCGGTGTAATAGTGGTGTAAGCAAGCGTAGAAGTAGCAGTAGTTCTAGTTGTTGCAATAATAGTTATAGTAGTAGTGGTAGTAGTAGTTGTAGTAGTAGTGGTAGTAACAGTAGTAGTAGTAGCAGTAGTAGTAGTAGCAGTAGTAGTAGTAGTTGTAGTACTAGTAGTAGCAATAGTAGTAGTAGTTGTAATTGTAGTAGTACTACTAGTAGGAGCAGTAGTAGTAGTAGTTGTTGGTGTAGTTGCAGTAGTAGTAGCAATAGTAGTACTAGTAGTTGTTGTAATAGTAGTACTACTAGTTGGAGCAGCACTAGTAGTAGTTGTTGATGTAGTCATAGTAGTAGTAGCAATAGTAGTAGTAGTAGTTGTTGTAATAGTAGTAGTACTAGTAGGAGCAGCACTAGTAGTAGTTGTTGATGTAGTCGTAGTAGTAGTAGCAATAGTAGTAGTAGTTGTAATTGTAGTAGTACTACTAGTAGGAGCAGTAGTAGTAGTAGTTGTTGGTGTAGTTGTAGTAGTAGTAGCAATAGTAGTAGTAGTAGTTGTTGTAATAGTAGTACTACTAGTAGGAGCAGCACTAGTAGTAGTTGTTGATGTAGTCATAGTAGTAGTAGCAAAAGTAGTAGTAGTAGTTGTTGTAATAGTAGTAGTACTAGTAGGAGCAGCACTAGTAGTAGTTGTTGATGTAGTCGTAGTAGTAGTAGCAATAGTAGTAGTAGTAGTTGTAATTGTAGTAGTACTACTAGTAGGAGTAGTAGTAGTAGTAGTAGTAGCAATAGTTGTAGGAGTAGTAGTAGTAGTAGTAGTAGTAGTAGTAGAAGTAGTAGTAGTAGTAGTAGTAGTAATAGTAGTAGTAGTAGTAGTTGTTGTTGTTGTCCTGGTAGTAGTAGTAGCTGTTGTTGACGTAGTTGTAATTGTAGATTTCATCGTTGTAGTATCAATTGCTACGAATGGAAAATGGACATACAGACAGTTTTGTGTATTTTATCCTTTAACGAGAGAGCACAGACATCACCTGTGTCGCGAATTAAGTCCGTCATCATTAAATCCAGTCAATACCATTTGATTTTTCGAAATGAGATGGATGAAATGGATGGCGGTGCTTGTATAGTTATATAATGTGTTGTTGATGTTAATATTATGTTGTCGGTTGGAATATCATACAAGCAATTTTCCTCAAAACATATCAAATTTATTCAACTGCTTTAACGCAACGCTAACATGAAGACTGTTCAATGTTCACTAACTTTTGCATGGGTCGGAAATAGGGTCCAACAGGATTTGACAAACAATTTTACGAGATCCACTACAGTTGTCTAAAGTTGCCACACGACCTTTCTCAGATACAATGCAAGAAATTGTTTCAGGCAAATTCGACGAGTCGGCCCATGGTAGGTTTTCATAGCTGCAAACAGAGTTAGCCCATATTGCAAAGATTACTCAATAACCTTGAGACTGAAACGATTCGGCCCAGCGAAGACGGTTCATATTGAAACAAGTCAGAATATGTTTAGGTTTAAATGTTAAATATTGATACTTAAATTTAATTAAATTGATGTATATAAATTACGAATGTTAAAAGCTCAGCATTGAAAGCAGTGGATCATGTGGCGATTTTTTGGGTGAGATTTAGAAACTGTATATTCAAGCAGTGAAAGCCTGTTTTGAGTGTATCTAAGCGGTTGCATAATACCAAGATTGCATAATACATAAGAGTATGACAGCTATCATATTCTATGTAAGCGTGGCACATCCTCTGCACGCTAACGGCTGACCCTCCCGCAAATTGGCCCTTCACTTCAAAGAATTTTGCGCGCTATGCCTGTGTGTTAAAGCTCGAAGCAGACACAAAATTCGCGCACGTACTGCGTGTGTTTTCGAGCTTTAACACACAAAGCATACAGCGAGTGAGTGTACCCTCGTTTCGACTGGGTACTAATTTGCGGGGGGGGGAGTCACTGGGGTCCAATTTGCGGAGGGGGGCAGGATTTGTCAAGCTGATCATAGAGTGTACCTGCTGTCATACTCTAATGTATTATGTACTCTTGATAATACGTTGTAGAATATTTCCTTGATTTCATTCAAAATTATGCAAAAGTGTGTGCTAACTTTATGCAAATCAATCTAAATTCTACTGCTGTGTACGGTCCAACGCCGTACATAGCTAATTCACTTTTCTTCTCATTTTGAGCGCAACTTTATTCATTCTGGTTTTTCGAATTCTCACGGTTGGCGGTTTTTGGCCGCCATACTTTTCTATTGTTCGGGGTGTCGCGCTTGGGTGTCAACTGTGGATTCACTTTGGGGTCACCCCCTTTCACTGTTATAAGGTTTGTTATAAACTTTGGTTTTCTCTCGCCCTTTTGTAAAATTCTATCGGTGTTTGCCCGCATCTTTTGAATTGTGTTGTTTCGTAAAAGTCTATTTCAATTTATGGAAATGTCGTTTTATGTTTGAAATCAGCTGAAACTTTGTATTTTTATTTGTTGAAAGTAAACTCGTGTAAATTAGGGTTGTGTCGTCTTTAATTCGGTAGGTTAGCGATTAAGTAGGGAGCATCAGACATATTGCACACTCTTTCACGAACCTTTAATCTTTATTGCAATCAAAATTATTTACTGAGAATTTCACAATTCTACAACGTTTCAGGGCCAGTGTAGCTTGTGAGTCAAAAATGAAACTTGCAAGTTGGCTGAGAGGTGATGATGACTCATGATAGCACCAAGAGTGCACAAATAAAATTATATTTCCTACAATATCTTAAAATTCTAGGATTTCGTGAGATTTAGGCTCTGCTGAAATTGAAGAAAATTTTTGTTTAAAAATGCCCCAATTTGTCACAGTTCCTACGCAATAAACGGGGTAATGTGCAGGATCTTGTTTTTTGTAACGATCAAAATTTCGTAACCGATATTACAGTAGGAGATTATTTTTCTTCCTCCGACCATATTGAAATTCAACGTAAAGTTGGACCTTTTTCAGAAGAGAGCATTGCTCAAAATACAAAATTTCGCAACTTTAAAGGCTCCGATATTCCTGGTATAAATAACTTTCTTAGTTCGGTGAACTGGAATGAGGTTTTGGCAGAGTACGACAACATCGACGACAAATGACAAAGCTTTAAAAAACTTATTCATGAATGAATTGATGCATTTGTGCCCTTATGTGATTTTTCTTCGGCAAAACATAAATGGTCAATTAATACGCTAAAATCACATAAGCGTCAAAAAAGATTGCATGATATCTATCGCAAAGTTCCTAATGTTGTAAACGAACGTCGATGGTTGTCGGATGCTCGTTATTCCAGAACGCTGAAACGACAAGATTTGTTGCGAGCGTAACAGGCAATGCTAACTTCGCGCAATGAACTAAAATTCTGGAAATATGTTAAATCCCATTTATCTCCAAACTCTGAGATTCATATGATACAAACTCAGGACGGCATGCTGTCTAGTGACTTTGAGATAGCAGAAGAGTTCAACAATTTCTTTATTTCTGTATTTACTCATGACTTACTTGACAATTTTAGGTTTCCTAAAATAACTAATTATCGACTTAGTTCGTGTTCGTTTTCATGTGAAAATGTACTTAAACACCTTGTTAAAATTAAAACCAAAGCTTAGTTCAGGACCTGATGAAATTCCCCAGTGGTTTTTGGTAACGTTTGCTCGTTTAGCTTATCCCCTCTCCATTATTTTTAACTGCTCCTTCAATCAAGGGATACTTCCCCAGGAGTGGAAAACTGCAAAAACTATCCCCGTACATAAAAAGGCTTCCAAGCATGTTGTAAACCACTACAGACCTATTAGTCTGCTATGCACTTGTGCCAAAACTATAGAATCTATTGTTGATGATGAACTGATAAATTACCTAGAAACAAAAAATTTGCTTTCTCCTAACCAACATGGGTTTAGGTCAAAAAGATCAATCGTTAGTCAATTACTGCAAACACTTAATGATTGGACACATGAAATTGATATCAGGAATATTGTTGATATTTTGTACTTAGACATATAGCCAAAGCGTTCGACTCAGAATCTCATGCTAAACTTTTTAAAATAATGAAAGCTTATGGAATTTCGGGTAAATTATTTTGCTGGATTAAAGATTACTTGACAAATAGCCAGCAGTTGTTAACATTAATGGTTGTAATTCTGAAGTTAAAAGAGCTACTTCTGGGGTTTCCCAAGGTAGTATCCTAGGTCCACATTTCTTTCTTGTTTTTGAAAATTGCTTATCCCATATGTCGGCAAAGATATTTGCTGATGACACAAAGCTCTATCTTTCGTAATCTGAGCCAATCGGGCCAATTTTAATGCAACAAGATATAAATAATGTCGCACAATGGGCAAAGCAAAATCTTTTAATATTGTTTTTGACAAATGTAATTTACTTCATTTGGGCTACGGAAATGCGCACTGGCAATATTTCTTTAATGATCAGCAAATAATTCCGGATAATGAATGCAAAGATATAGGGGTAACTATATCGACAGATTTGAAATTCTCAAAGCACATAGCCAAAGTGGCTCAAACTGGGTTTTCAATGGTTAATCTTATCTAGAGAAACTTTCGTTCAGGGTCTGTTAATTTGCTAGTCAAACTCTATTTGCCTATGTTAGACCAAAGTTGGAATATGCTAGTGAAGTTTGGAATCCGCACTTCATAAAAGATAGAGTTGAAAAAGTGCAAAGGTTATTTACGAGAAGACTTCCTACTTTAGCAGGTTTATCCTATCTTGAACGTTTGGGAAAACTAAATTTGCCAACACTGGAAACAAGGCGTATTCTGAAAGACCTAATTATGGCATACAAACTTTGAAAGAAGTTGATGTAACGAGAGGACATAATTGCAAAATAGTTACTAATCACGTTAATTTAGATATAAGAAAGTACTTTTTTAGCGAGAGGGTAGTGAATAGCCTCCCGCAGGAAACTGTTTCTTGTACTTCAGTTTCGTGTTTTAAAAACCGAATCGCAAATTTAAGATTTAACCACAGTGCAAGCGGTCGGGTGTTAGTAGTCGAAAGTCGGCCCATTCTGGCTGCTGTTAGCCTAAATTATACATGGTATGTAATGCTTCTCAGTATATGTTTGTTGTAATGTAAATATCTATATTACTTATGTTGTAATCACTTACTTAGTTGGTTTACTTTTGTTCTCTTTTTGGCTGGCAATAAATATCAATATCAATATCAATACAGCTTTACATACACCACAGTTTTTGATTTTAATGTATGCTAGTCCTATGTAAAATTTGGCTAATCGGTTAATGTGCTAAATCGGCACTCCATCTGCATGCCCATGTTTACCCATGCGTTTTTTAACGAACAGTTTATAGTGGCAGTTTCAAGGAGTGGCTGTCAGAAATCAATCTGTGAGCAATGCCAAATCTACATCACATTATGTTCACTCGGTGATAAAAATTTGGTAGATATCGTCTAAAACGATTGATATTAATGTGTGTTTACTTTAATAAGCACCCAGAGCCAGCCCATGTAGACGAAAATATAAGATTCCCTTGGTATTTTATACCATCCAAGGGAATCTGTTCACCATCAAGGTCTACATCTGCAAATGCGTCCGACCTGAAGCATACACAAAATGCAGGAACATTCAAACCAAGTATTTGCTGAAATTCTGAGCAATTTTAGAAATATTGTTATGATGAACGCAAAAGCCGTTTTACTGTCAAACGTAATAAATTAATTAATATACAGTGTATTCTCCATTAATTTCGAATTTTCGAGTAAATTTCATCACCTAAACAAGCTTGTAACTTTTCAGCTTTAAAGCCAGCCAAGAAAACCTTGAAAGTCGAGTGGGGTCAATTTTCGGTGGCTAATAAATATCAGATTCCCACGCAACCAACCTATCCTAGCACAGGCGAAGCTAAATAAACCAATACCGCAAGCCCAGCTCCATTCAATACCATTGCTTGCACAACTTTATTATTAAAAACAGTTGTAACAGTATACAGTTTTTAAGTTTAAGAATGTTGCATAAACTTACAGAAAGGTTCTGAAGCCGGCATGCTGTGGTTCAGACATAATAACAGGTAAATGACTTCCCGAAAGCTCGTTACATGCGCCGACAGCATTAGACCAGTCCGTATCACTAATGTACTTATAACAGGCATTTTCCCACCATTTGAAGTCAGAAGGACAATCTGTGACAAAAGAAGATTGATTATTTGCAAGCAAAATGTGGAAATTTAAATTATCAGTTGACAGGATCTATTGTAATCAGGTTGGTTAAGTAAAAGCATTGTGTTAACTGTAGCATTCAGTAGACAAATATACAAATGATCCAATATCATGGATAAGATTGGACATACCTTGCGATGAAGGTGGTAGTGGTTTTTCTGCAGCAGTAGTCGGTGCTACAATTTAGAATTTCAATTAGAATTAGAAAAACAATTAAGTTCATCCATATGGCAAGTGCAACGGCTATAAAACGGACAACAGCCAAAAGAAAGCCCTAGATCATCGGAAAACTCACCGTCAACGGCTCCCTATTATTGAACTGAGGTGTGTCAGTGGACGTGTGGCTACTCTGTCTAAATTCATGTTGAAGAAGATTGAATAGAGCGAGATTTACGGTGTCATGTCAAGGCTAACGCTCAAACGGAACGGCTACGCGTCCTTCTTAGTTCGCCTATTTCGTTTCGTACTAAGTTTTTTGTTGTCAAGTGGCTCAACTTCAAGATAAAACCTAATGGTTTAATATTGTAGATCTGCTGTTGTTATAAATATATACTTTTTGAGAAATTTTTCATCCACAGATGATGTTTATATTAATTAAAATTATGTTTAATCGATCGCGGCATCTCGGATGCGATGGTCAGTCACATTTGCCGCTTTGTCGGCTTATCCTGGCATTCTGAATAAGTATACGATACCAGCCATCTTTATTGTATCATCTATCTATGATGAGAATCTATGATGTGTACCTCTCAACACCACCTCCCTTTACCCAAACGTTGGAATCGAGTCTTCGAACGACTGTTAAAAATGTAAAATGAAGAGCATGCTGACTGGGACGAATATGTTCCTGCTATCACATTTGCTTATGATCCTGCTGTTCAAACTTTGCCCATGAACCTCGCTTACCCATTAATCTTGTGATTCAGCTGCCAATATCTGGGGATGTGAGGGATTGGGGGTTTGTGGTGTTGGGCTGTTTGTTACTTAGCTGTCTGTTTTGATACCGTCATTGTCAAAGTTGTTTGCATTAATTGACTTGGGTTTGCGAAAATTTAGTCGGATCGTTGTCTACTATGTATGAAAGTTAGAGTAAAGTTATGATGTGGAACTTCGATTGTTAGGAAATTTAGGATTCTATTTTAATCCGTGCACACTGTATAACTTGGAAATCTAGTTTGGTCGCTCTCTACTCTTTTCTAATTTGCGACTTAGCATCTGACACGGTGTGAGTTGAGACATTATGTTTTGATCCAGTTTATGTAAAAAAAATCAGAAAATCTTGATTTATAAGCGTTTTGTAGAAATCTCAATTGTTACCGGAAGCTTGAACCGGAACCAGAACCGATTTCAAAAATCGGAACCGGTCCAAGCACTACTCACACCTAACTCGAACCTGCAATATATAGCATAGTATTCACACAGTTTGCATTGTCTTTCGTAGACAAAGTTACATACTTCCCTACACCAGTATAACTTAAAATTTTATGTACTGCCTTGTCCTTCATAAAGATAGCGTAAACATAAATTTTATACACCTATTAAAGTCCTTATCCAGAATTTCGATACTACAATCGATACGGGTCCTTCTAAAATCTTGCGGTAATACCATATGTATTCCAGTTTGCTTGTTTGAATGAAATCTACAAACTGGCTTGGATGAAACATCTTGTTTCGGAAAGATTTTTGGAAAACTGGTAACATTTTATCAATTAATGATTTCATTGTTAATTTAATTTATAGCATTATATTTACTAACTTCTTTTACATTTAAAATTTTCTGTTTAATTAGTATAAAAATTCCTTCATCGACTGATAACTGCACTTAGTGATTCCTGATTCAAGATTTCGTGCATATCTCTGGTATGTCAGGGGAAGACGAGCCATGCGTATCTGTCGAAACATTTTTATAAACATCAGAAATCAAGAATTTGATAAATTTTGCTAGTTACAGAAAGTATCTCAAAATAAAAATCAAAAATTTCTCCACTCATTCCGAGAATAACTAGGTTCAAATACCAAATATCAAATATGAAACGTTTGTGCATTTGCAAACCTTACGTTCCAAAAAACTAAAATCAAAAATCAAAACCACTCTGATTTTCTAGACGCTTCAGCCAATCATACAAGAGCCACATAGTCAAGTGCTTTGTGCTATTGAAGAAACCTATCAGATTGATCTTGCAGCTCTGCTGTAGCTTTATATATTTCTTGAAAATGTTATTTCATACGTATGTGCTTGTAAATTATATATGTCGCGTGCAAATAGTGTCCCGTACAAATAGTAATTTGCACGGAAAAATCGTGCAAATAGTAATTTCCCTGCAAATTGCAAATTACTTTTCGTGCAAATGACAATTTGCATGGCAAGCTCCCGTGCAAATTACATTTGCTGAAGCCGTCGTGCAAACGCAGTCAACAGCAAGTTTAGAGACTTGTTTTAAGGATTTTCCGTGTTTAATTAAGATACCGATATCAGCATGACTAAATTCAAGGTAAACTCCAGGGCTTTACAAAAATTATATAATGAATCTTTCCAAATTTTAACTTCCAATTTTAGAACCGATCAGTTGAGAAAATCAGTTTGTCACAAATTTAACTTCTGCTTTGTTGACACATTATTGCTCTACATATCTATTTGTACGAGTAGGAACTCCATGTAATAGTGGTTCAAAGTTGATGTCTCCAGAAGCGCTACCTCCAGACTACCTCGACGAGCTGACGTCAGCTTGAGTAAATTCAACTGTTGCTTCTCTTCAACTTCAATGCTTCCGCGTCGACTTTAATTAGGTTAACGCAATTAGAAAACGAATTCGACAACTTTGTCGCATTTTCTGCTCTTTCCAATGATGAAAAATTGTTGCAGACTACTAATTTTTTATCATGATTGGCGATTTCATATCCGATTTATATCATGATCATGATCGCTGATTGGCCCATTAGCCTAAGGTTTATGGTAGATAATTTATTAGTTATTTTAATTAATTGATTATTATAACTTTAATCAGCTTAATGCAATTGAAGAACTAAATACGACAAACTTGTAGGATTTTTCTATTCTTTTCGATAATATAAAAATTGTTGCATAATACAAAAATTCGAAGGAACGTAGTCTGCAACAATTTTTACATCATTGGAAAGAGCAGAAAAATGCTACAAAGTTGTTGAATTAGTTTCTAATTGCGTTAACCTAATTAAAGTTATAATTAATTAATTAAAATAACGTTTTTACGTTTTACGTTTTTAGTTTGTTGTATTGCGTCTTTTTTACACTTTTGTATTGATTGTCGTTTGTTTAGATCCCAAATTAACAAAACACCTAACATGCGACTTAGCTTTGGTTTTTGTTCTGTGTTTTGTGTTTTGTTTTTTCAAAATGCACGAAATAATTCAGAAATTAGTGCAATAGCGAACGTGTTGATTTAAATCAAAACAGAAAAGGTAAATTCGGTGCAGTGTTTTGTGTTTTGATTTTTTCGCATTTTTAAAAAACAGATGGACGCGATGTACACGGACATGGCAGCATCACTGTGATGACGATAACGAGACAACTACAGTTTTAATCTTAGTTCATCTCACATATTCTGACATCTGTTGTACTTACCAACACATTGGCACAGTCTGTAGACTTCGCGTTGCGCACTGCATCTAAATATGATCATAAGTTTAAAGCGGTTCAATTCCTATTTACTCAAGGATTATAAGTCATAGGAGGTAGCAAACTAAAGTGTTGTGCCAGTCAACCAAAACTTAACTGTTCGGAAGACGACAATTGACTGGTTAAGTAGGTTCTCAAAAAAAGCATTCCCTCGTAGCGTGCATCACAACTACTTTTCAGAATATCAGAATACATATGTAGATAAAATATGCGAAGTAAAAGCAACAGTATTGAGTCCAACTTACATGGAGTTACAATGTGGTTACGCATCAACAGCGGTAATTCTAAAATTCCTTACGACTGAATCTCTGCTTTTATATAGAAATTGCTTCGAGTCGAGGATAAAACTTCAAGGTGAGACGATTTAGGAATCTACTGTTACTGTGGGTCGGACAGTTGCAGTCGAATTTTGACCCTAGCTCAATCCCTAATAACGTAACTGCACTGCACTGAGATGCCTAATAACTGTACAAATTTGATCTTAAAATTAGATCTTAGGTCTTGGAATCAAATACGCTGAGGCGTTGCCTCAGAAACACTCACAATGTTCCACTGTAATCGCCATAGAAGCATCGAGGAGAATTCTTAGCTCTGTTTGGACAGACGTCAGAAAAGCAAGTTTCTGTGGTAAAATTATTGCCGCACGTCACTTTTGCGTTTTCAAAAAGCTTCTCCATTACGTCAAGCTTGAAGTTGCTCGACTCCAGCACAGTCTTGTCCTCAAAGGAGCAACTGAGACCAAAACTGGAGCAAACAGAATCGCAGTCTTTACCGACGTCGGAGGTCATATAGGTAAATCCTTCGTAAACAAGCAATGACTGTGTATACTCTCTTTTAGTTCGTCGTTTGAAGTTTGTTGTGTCTACAAGCAAAATGATGGATATTGTTGTAAATCGTTGGCTACGCTGTGACAACATTCGTTTGAGAATCATTTGCATAGAACTTTTATTAATGAATAAGTGTACAAGCACTGCGATGCGATACATCTAACTTTACTCTCAACAAGAACCGTTGTTTCGATTACTGAGATTATTTGATGGTCGATCTGCTTAACAATTAATTATTATGATTATTCAAAATCCATTCAAATTCTTTTATTCGTTTTGTTATGATTATTAAAAATTTCCATTCCATGAACTACATAGGTATATCGAAGGTATGCATTTACCGCTGTGTTCTATTAATGGTCCTGCGAGTGGGCTTTGTTTCTAGGAAAAGCTGAGTAGCGAAAATAATCCTACGGCCGCACGGACATCCAACATTAGAAGTTAACCACTTATACTTACTATTAGATAAGCCAATTTTGCTTGCAGAAGGTTTGCTCATTTCACTTAATAGGTCGTTGTAGGCCAGAAGCTGAAATAAAGACAAGAAGCGCTGTCTCAATCTGTCTTGAAGTCTCTTTATGTTTAAGGAAAGATGATAGAAATTCCTCGAGTATATCTGCAGATGCCCTAGTCAATGAAAAACAGTACGTATGGCTATTAGGAAATAAAAATTACTTTAGTTAATTCGTAAAATACAGTTACATAGGACGCGAACTTACTAAACAATGAAATTTAATGGTTTTCTGCGATAATAGATAATGCGATAGATAAACTGCGATAATAGATAATGGTGCTCTGCGCATTTTTATTTGGTTATGACTGTCAACAAATGTTGACAAATTCCTAAACTCTAAACAGGATTAGTTAGAATTAGGTTATCCCAAGATTTATGTAAACATCGCTGCATACCAAGGATCGAGTATTTGCTATTTGATTGATCTTTTCTTTGTCATACGGATTCAAGTTGCAGAATGTTACGGCAGGGAAAGGAACTTCAGGAACTTTACTGAGCTAAAATTTATATAGAATTTAGTAATAACAGAAATCACATCACAAAGCTATATCAGCAATTAAATTCGAAAGATTGAAATCACTGTTATAAATCACTGTTATCTTGCTGTGCGGTGTAGCTGAGTGGAGAGTTAGTACGCACGTGTAAGTACGTCGTACTAGAGCTGGGGCCGGTTCCAGTAGAACCGGAACCGGAACCGGTATCCTGGAACCGGAACCGGAACCGGTTTCGAAAATTGGAACCGGCCCCAGCTCTACGTAGTAGTGTAAGGATCAGAAAATCAACGGTTCGATATTGCTCCGGAGTTCTGGACACCTTTTCACATTTTTCAATTCTAATTTCAATTTCAGTCACGGTAACCCCTTTTATTTACTTCGAAACCTATTACAGAAGCTCTTGTATTAAAGATGGGAGAGCGAGAGACAATTG
>JASAND010009426.1:0-33814 GCA_030248195.1 Trissonchulus latispiculum | reverse complement strand
TGACCCCGCTTGCTGTTCATTTGGAAATCATCATCAAGGAAGCAAGTGCTGACCCCTCTTGCTGTCCGACGAACGATCAACACAGGAGCTTTAAACGATCTCACCGACAAAGACCCCTACCAAGGTTGGCCGCAGAGAATCTCTGATTCTGGAACACCACCTTTCAGAGATCTGGTGCTTAAGTCTGCTTCATTGCGAACAGATGTGCTGACCTTCCGTGTAACGAAGAAGAGTTCAGAAAGTTTAGAGTTTGGAGTAGATCAGAGTTTTGATCTTGCTCACTTCATTACATTTGTTTATGTTTAGAGACGCTTTGGAAATTGCCATTTGGACGAATAACGTTATGTTATTTATACTTCCCCTTTTCGTAATTTTACTCCTCCCGGCACTGTTCACGTCTAAAATATGTCATAATATTGCTATTATGGGTTACTTTAAACTGCAAGATATCCACAGTCATTAAATATGCATGAATAAGTGACATTAAAAGAAAGAAATGGCAATTTCTGTTAAATTTAAATTTTTCGTAGCAGTAGATATATTTGCACGCTGTCCGCTCACCGAAAGTAGTCTGGTTCGAGCTTATACCTAATTATACCTAATTATCGAACGTTGAAGCTAATTATCTGATATTGTACATAATTATCAGAAATTATACCTAATTGTCAAAAGTTGAGCTAATTATCTGATATTGCACCTAATTGTCCGAAACTATAGCTTATTATCAGAAGTTGAGCTAATTATCTGATATTGCACATAATTACCAGAAACGGAACCCAATTTTCAGAAACTGACGCTAATTGTCGGATATTGCACCTAATTATCAGAAGTTGAAGCTAATTATCTGATATTGCACCCAGTTATCAGAAACTGAACCCAATTTTCAGAAACTGAAGCTAATTATTGGATATTGCATCTAATCATTCGAAATTATACCTAATTATCAGAAGTTAAATCTAATTAGCTGATATTGCACCTAATTATCCGAAACGATACCTAACTATTAGAAGTTAAAGCTAATTATCTGATATTGCACCTAATTATCAGAAACTGAACTAATTACCAGAAACGGAAGCTAATTATCTGATATCGCACCGTATTATCCGAATCTGTACATAACTATCAGAAGTTGAAGCTAATTATCTGATATTGCACCTAATTATCAGAAGCAGAACTAATTACCAGAAACGGAAGCTAATTATCTGATATTGCACCTAACTGTCCGAAACTATTGCTAATTTTCAGAAGTTGAAGCTAATTATCTGATATTGCACCTAATTATCAGAAACTAAACCTAATTGTCAGAAGTTGAAGCTAATTATCTGATATTGCACCCAATTATCAGAAACTGAACCTAATTTTCAGAAACTGAAGCTAATTATCGGATATTGTACCATATCAGAAATTATACCTAATTATCAGAAGTTGAAGCTAATTATCTGATATTGCACCCAATTATCAGAAACTGAACCCAATTTTCAGAAACTGAAGCTAATTATCGGATAGCGCACCTGATTATTAAAAATAATACCTAATTATCAGAAGTTGTAGAGGGCGGAGAAGAAATCAGATTAACTCTAAGCTTTTCACGAATGAGTAAAGTTAAGCAAAACAACAGTCCAGCCATAACAATTAATGCAGTGTCGCTACTGCATGCTGAAAGAATAAGGCTAAACCGTAATTCTCATCTTTAAACCTAAAATATGGGACTAGTGCTAGGTTGTTAACGAGCACGCAAATGAGTAACTCCGTAGGTTTTAGCTAGTTTCATAAATGACTAGAGCCGTGAGAAAAAACTATCCGAAAGGAAACAAGAACCGTAACTAAATGGCAAATCCGACAATTAAAGATTCGTGTTGTTTTGTCTTTCTGGGGTGCAATGCTGTTCCCTGCTAAAGGCCATTATTTTTGCACTATTGCTTATAATTTGAATTGTTTATAATTCTCTAAAACGGAAACCTAATTTTCTAAAAAGGTAGAAGGAAACTGTGTCGCAATCAAAAATAACAACATAAATTTATATCCATAGCCATAAAGTCTTCTACAAAATTCTAATTGTCTAGATAATTATATCCACGTAATATATATTTAGGAATTTCTCTTTTGTCTAATATTGTTACCTTTAGCCTTTGTGTGCTTTGACACAAGGCTATATTTTGGCTACGGTCTGTGTGAGCAGAGCCGATCTTTGGACTTCTGTTCTAAGTTGCTGTGACTTGAAATAAATCTAGAATAGGCGCCGTCGGGGTGAGGTGAGGTATAAGAAATGACTAGAGCCCTGACAGGAAAAACTATCCGGAAGGAAACAAGGACCGTAACTAAATGGCTAATCCGACAATTAAAGATTCACGTTATTTTGTATTTCTAGGGTGCAACTAAAGCGGTGAGTGAAGGCCTTTATTTTTGCACTATTGCTTATAATTTGAATTGTTTATAATTCTCTAAAACGTAAACCGAATTTTCTAAAAAGGTAAAAGGAAACAAATAGCATAAGAAATTCACAAAATCAAACCAATAGTAGCAAAATTGTATACTTTTCGTGAAACTGGCGCTTCTACTAGTAGATCTATCTTGGTATCTATCGAATATTGTCAATGGTGCCAACTTAACAAGCGTATCGCAATCAGATGTTTCCATCTCATCCGCTCACTTAAACTAAAGTCTGACCAAAAATTCTTGGAACCGAACTGTGATCGCGAGAAATACACGTTTATAACGGTTTTGTAGACTTCTAAACTCAAAATTGACCTTATTCTGGACTCAGAAACATGTTGGCAATCAAGTTTTCGAGTTTAAAAACACTGTATATATAATGTCAAAATTACTTAATGCTTTCATGTTTTTCGGCATTAGCAATAGTTGAAAATGCGATTTTTGGCATAAAAATTGAAATTCCCCCCCCCCCCCTCCCCCAAAATTTTTGACCAAATTTACCCCCTCCCAGATTTTTGGACTATCCCTCCCCCCACTTTTGGCTATCCCCCCGAACCATAGTTTCCTTAGGGGGGGGGGGGGGTATCCCATCCCCCCCCCCCCAAAATTTTCGACCAAATTTACCCCCTCCCAGACTTTTGACTATCCCTCTCTCCCCATTTTTGGCTACCCCCCCCCCCGAACATAGTTTCTTTTGGGGGTTGGGGGTATCCCCTCCCCAAAATTTTCGACCAAATTTTTACCCCCCCCCAGATTTTTTGACTTACTCCTCCCCAAAGTTTGGCGTACCCCCCCGTAACCCCCCCCCCCAACGATTTTTGGACCCAAAAAGTTAGGTAAATTTGGTCGAAAAATGGTCATTTTTTGAAAAATTTTTCTAAAATTTTGGACCTCAAAGTTCATCTTTTTAAAACGGTGCAAAAACACCTAAAAACGTTGTAAGAACAAGCCTTATCTTGATGAAAAAGCGGCCAAATTCTACAGAAAATTTGCATTTTTTGCCATTTTTCGAAATTTCTGAGGTCCGAATTCTGGGTTAAAAATTTCATCACATTTTGGAGGCTCGCCAAGATTTACCCCCCCCCCCCAGACCCAAAGGTCCAGGGAAACTATGCCCCCGAACCCCCCCCCCCCAACGATTTTTGGACCCAAAAAGTTAGCTAAATTTGGTCGAAAAACGGTCATTTTTTGAAATATTTTTCTAAAATTTTGGCCTAAAATCGCTTTAAACAGTAAAAAACGCCTGAACCGTTAAGAACAAGCCCATTTTGAGGAAAAAAGTGGCTAAATTACAGAAAAGTCTTGCATGTTTTTGGTCATTTTTTGAATTTTCTGAGGTCCGAATTTGGGGGGGGTTCGGGGGGGTACTCCCCATCACCTATTCAATCAAATTCCAGTTACCCCCCCCCCAACCAAAATTTCCAGGGAAACTTTGACCCGAACCCCCCCCCCCAACGATTTTTTTGGACCTAGAAAGTTGGCAATTTGGTCGAAAATGGTCATTTTTTGAATAATTTTCTAAAATTTTGGCCTAAAATCGCTTAAAAACGGCAAAACGCCTAAAACGTTAAGAACAAGCCCTCTATTTTTGATGAAAAAAGGGCTAAAATTACAGAAAATTTTGCATTTTTGGCCGTTTTGAATTTTCTGAGGTCCGAATTTCGAGGGGGGGGGGGGGTTCGGTAATTCCCATCACATTTCGGGGTCGACCTAATTGGGCCGAAGTTTACCCCCCCCCGACCAAAATTTCCAGAAACTGTGGTCGCCACCCCCCCCCCCTGAAAATTTTTTCCTCACCCCTCCCCCAAATCCATTTTCTGGACCCCTGCCCCTAAAATTTTCAAAACTCTAACTAAATTTTTGAAAATTTTTAGCTAAAAAATTCGAAATTTTCCGAAAATTCCAGACGGCGAAAAATTGCTGAATTGCTTAATTAAGCTAAAAATCGTTAAAAATAGCTGCAAGTTGAGAAAATTTTTCATCTTTTAACGAAAAACCGATTTTCGCCGACCCCCTCATAGGTGTGGTTAGGGGTGAAGAAGCCCAAGCATTTTTTCAACCCCCTCCCCAGAAATTTTGGGACGTCCCCCCCAACTGGGGAGGGGTGTCGCGCCGAAGGCGCGAAATTGGCCAAAAAATGAGGTATTTTTAGGGTAAATTTTGCAAAATTTTCAATGAGTCACAAAGCTTTTGGCTTGGTGTACTTGTTATTGCGAGAAATACAAGTTTTTAATAGTTTTATGGACTTTTTGACTGAATATTAGCCTTCTTTGAACTTAGAAACGCCTGGACAATCAAGTTTTAGAGTTTAAAACCACTGTCTAATGTAAAAATTACTACATGATTCGATGTTTATTAGTATTGCCAAACGGCTGAAATGCGATTTTTGACATAGAAATTGAAAATTTTTTGGGGGAGGGTTGGGGGGTCCCGGGGGGTGAGGATTTGTCGAGGGGGGCCTCCCAGAAAAATGTTGGGGGGGGGCCCCCCCCCCAATCCTCCGTTAAGCACTCTATGCCCCCACCTCGATAATTTTTCGAGCACTTATAAAGATGGGGGGACAAAATTTTGCCTTTGGTCCCCACCCCATGTTTCGAAAAAAATCTCTTGTCTCCGATTTGGATGAGAAGGTGCCCCTCCCCTAGGGTAAATGAGGTCGCTGATTTCCGAAGCGAGAGATCGATCCGATCAATCGATCGATCATAGATCAAATCGATCAAAACGATCAGAAATTTTTTGTTTCCGATTTTCGCTGAAAAGTCGCTATAGGTAGCGGTCGAAATGAAATTTCATAAAAATTGATCACCAACTCTCTTGATAATCGATTTTCATCCGATTTTTCCAAAAATCGTCTATAAGTCGAAATTTGGCGGCTCTGATCGAAAAGTCGACTGCAAATTCGGAATCAGCGCCTCCGAATTTCCCTATAGGCGACTTTTCGCGAAAATCGGAGGCATGTGTAAATTTTTGATCGATTTTGATCGATCGAATTCTATTACCGATCCGATCGATTGATCGGATCGATCTGATTCGATTTTGAAATCGTACCTCGATTTCACCTCTAGGGGCACCTTCTTCCTCCAAATCGAGGGACGAAAATTTTTTCGAAACATAAGGGGGGACTGACAAAAATTTTTGTCCCCGGACCCCGCCATCTTTATAAGTGCCAATTTTTCTTACCCCTCCCCCCAAATCGACTTTTCTCGACCCCCATCCCCCTTTTTTCGACAAACCCCCCACCCTACTTTTTATCAAACCCCCACCCCCCCCCCCCCCCCCCCTTTTGTCGCCAGCCACACCTATGGTTCTGGGCATAGGTGTAATTGGGGGAGGTTTGGGGGGTAACCCCCCAGCCATTTTTCCCTACCCCCAAAATTTTTGGGGGTGCGGCCCCTCCTCACTGGGGGTTGTCGCCGAAGGCGCCGAAAACTTGGCCAAAAATCGGGTATTTTTAGGGTAAATTTAGCAAAATTTTTCAAAAATGTTCAAATTTTTGGCTTAAAGTGTTGATTAGTGCGTGAAATACATGTTTTCAACAGTTTTATGGACTTTCTGACACAATATTGACCTTATTTTGCAGTTAGAAACATGTTGGCAATCAAGTTTTCGAGTTTAAAACCCCTGTCTAATGTTAAAATTAGTTAATGGTTGGATGTTTTTTCACATTAGCAATGGCTGAAAATGCGATTTTTGGCATAAAAATAGGAAAAATTGTTTGGGGGAGGTTTGGGGGGGGGTGTTGGGGGTTTGGGGGGAGGTCTAAAAAGGGGGCCCGCCCCCAAATTTTGGGGGGCCCTAACCCAATTCCCCGTTACACCTATGGTTCTGGGGGGGGGGGGGGTTGGAAAAATGGCTGGGGGGGGTTATACTACCCTACCCCAAACCCTCCCCCCAATTATATAAACCTATGGGCATAGGTTTGGCTGGCAACAAATTGGGGGTGGGGGTTTGAAAAAAAGTAGGGTGGGGGTTTTGGCAAAAAAGGGGGAGGGGAGTCGAGAAAAAGTCGATTTGGGGGGAGGGGTAAGAAAAATTTTCGAGGGGGGTACGTGAAAAATCGGTTTTTCGCTAAAAAAACTGAAAATTTTTCTCAATTTTCAGCTGTTTTTAGCGATTTTTAAGGTAATATATAAGGCGAATTTTAGCAATTTATCGCTTATTTTTTTGAAAATTTTCGAATTTTTGGCTAAAAATTACAAAAACTCAGGTAGGGGGGGTTGAAAATTTTTAGGGGGGGGGGGTCGGCCGAAGGCCGATTTGGGGGGAGGGGTAGACACAATTTTTTAGGGGGGAGGGTCTGCGACCCCTCCATTTGGGGGAGGGGTCCCCCCCCCCTAACACACCTATGCCTATGGGGCCCGCCCCCAGACAATGTTGGGGGGGGGCCTCCCCCACCCCAAATCTCCGTTACACCTATGGGGGGGGGGTGGGGAAAGGTGTACCATAGCGATCGGATCCGGCTCCGGTCGGAATTATATACGACTTCCGGCTCCGGTTAACCGGAGCCGGAGGCAGAGGTGCCGGAGCCGGAGTTTCTGCCCAGCACCTAACACAGTTGTTCGTATTTAATTTATATTGAACTGTATCGTCAAATTTTACTTTGTGTAAGATAAAAATGGCAATTTTTCAAAAAATTCCCGCCATAGGCGCGGGTTTCTGTAATTTTGATTTTATTTCTGACTGCGAAAGTATAGACACCCAATCTGCGTTTAATTATGCGTTTACTTATACTTTAGCAAGTTATTATTTATCATTTTTTTCGGTTTCTCCTAATGTTCACCGCTTTCACGTGAACTGCAGCGGTGGGCCAACCTAGAGGGCTATAGGTCTAGTAGTACCCTCTAAAGAATTTAATAATCACAGCTTTTTTTGCGCTGCAGCTGCGCCACAGCGCCGCAGTGGCGCCGCAAAGTCGGCTCATAGCGAAAAGTGACCATTTTTGTGGTCGTCGCTCAGGTCGGACATTACGAGGTAGAGCTGATTTCTTTTTATATTCAGAAATTACATATATTGAACTTAGTAATGGTCCAGGTTGCGTTTCTCTATCACTTCCCTAGCGACCACAGTGCCCCGTCAAAAATGGCGAAAATTCGAAAAAAGGAAAAATCGAAATTTCTCGCTATCTATTTAACTTTAAAAGCTCAGTTCTTCCATACAATGGTTTTCTGGCACGGAGAATCGATTCCCGCAGTCAGTTTTACCGTCAGACCCACCCATCTTGCTGGGCTGTTTCCACTTTGCCGTCGGGAGGGTCAAGTCGGAAACCGCTTCCTGGAGGTCCATAGTAGGCTCTACCTGGCCTCTCAAAACTTTGTCTATAGGGGTTTTCTGGTGTGCCCAGCTCATTCCCGGTATCCGTTTTGCCATCCGACGTACCTATTTTGCTGGGCTGGTTCTACTTTGCCGTTTGAAGGGTCACGGGTGGGAGGGTCAAATGGTCGAAAATAAAGTTTCTCAAAAGTGGTCAAATTTGGTATCAAATGAAAGCCCTAAGTGAGCTGAGCAACATTTGTCATAGAACTGCATACCCAAAGTGGCTGTAGAGTGCTGTGTTGGGGTGGGGTGGGGACTTACGCGAGTTTGGGTCAAAAAGAAAATTTTTCAAAAGTGGTAAAATTTGGCATCAAATGAAAGCCCTAAGTGAGCTGAGCAACTTTTGTCATAGAACTGCATACCCAAAGTGGCTGTAGAGTGCTGTGTTGGGGTGGGGTGGGGACTTACGCGAGTTTGGGTCAAAAATAAAATTTTTCAAAAGTGGTAAAATTTGATATCAAATGAAAGCCCTAAGTGAGCTGAGCAACTTTTGTCATAGAACTACATACCCAAAGTGGCTGTAGAGTGCTGTGGTGGGGTGGGGGCTTAGGCGATTTTGGGTCAAAAATAAAATTTTTCAAAAGTGGTAAAATTTGATATCAAATGAAAGCCCTAAGTGAGCTGAGCAACTTTTGCCATAGAACTGCACACCCAAAGTGCCTGTAGAGTGCTGTGCGCTGGGGTGGGGTGGGGACTTAGGCGATTTTGGGTCAAAAATAAAATTTTTCAAAAGTGGTCAAATTTGGGGTCAAATGAAAACCCCAAGCGAACAGAAGAACTTTCGCCATGGAACCATCCACCAAAAGTTGCTGTGTCGGATTTATGCCTTTACTTTCTCAACCGGAATTTAAAGATAAACTTAGGCCCAACACACATATTATCCCCTTTTGTGCGGAGCATTTTTGTTACTTGTTTATACGTATCCTATTATAAGAATGTCGTGTATTCATGCTTTCTTTTCTATTTTGAATATCATTGTATATAACATTTGAATTCATTCAGAGGTCCTTGCTATATTAAAAGTGATTACAGGGATTTTTATATAGCAAATATATAAACAAAGCCATCTTAACAACGCATACATATATACAACAGCACTTAACCCTTAAATATTAACAATATTTTGATAACCGTTTTTTGTAATGGCCTAAAAATATTGGTCGTTGAAGACTTTCACCCATAGGTGTATATACCTGGGCCCTGGGGAGGGGTGGGGGGAACCCCTCCCCCCAAATGGAAAAGTGCCGACCCCACCCTCGAAATTTTGGAGGCAGACCCCATCCCCAAATGGCCAAATCCCAGACCCCACCCAACCAAATTTACCAAACCCCACCCTCAAAATTTTGAAAATTTTGCCTAAAAATTAGTGAAAATTCGAATTTTTTTGGAAAAATTCTAAATTTTTGCAAAAAACAAAGTTTTTTCGAATAAATGAGCAAAAATGAACAAATATTGTTGATTTTTTAGTTGGAAATAACGTTTTTTAGCAACTTTGAGAATTTTTTCTAAATTTTTGACCAAAAAATTTTTACCCCCCCCCCCCAAATTCAATTTTTCCGGACCCCACCCCACCTCAGAACGGCTAACCCCACCCACCCTAATTTCGGCTACCCCCTCCCCCAACTTTTTCTCAAGGTACACCTATATATGCTTTCACACCCTAAAGATTGACAATGAAAAAATCCGGCTCCGGCCGGAGTCAACCTGCCTCCGGCTCCGGCCGGAGCGAAAATCCTTGCTCCGGCCGATCCCTAGTGTATATACCACTTGTATGGGCTGGGGCAGTAGAAACTTGGCTCGGGGCACACACCAAATTTGGCTTGGGGGACACAGCAAAATCCGAAATTAGGGGGGAGGAGCAGTGGCGGATCCAGGTGAGGGGCCCGGGGACCCCCCTTTGCGATTTGGGCCCTCTCCTTTGACATTCCGGGTCCCCCCTAGAAAATTTTTCAAATGTTTATAATCCATATTTTCAGTGAAAATTAATCATATATAATTTTAATAAATTTCACAAATTTTTAAAAAATTACGCCTGCGGCGGGGGGGCGACCCAAGTCTGGGAGGGGCCCCACCCCCCCTGTAGGAAAAAACCAGCTGGTGGGGGGTAAATCTTGGGCCAACCTCCGAAATGTGATGGGGTAGTAACCCCCACCCAAATCAGAATTCGGACTTCAGAAATTTCGAAAAACGGTCATAAAATTGAAAATATTCTGTAATTTAGCCCTTTTTCCTTCAAAATAAGGCTTGTTTTTAACGTTTTAGGCGTTTTTGCATCGCTCTAAAGCGATTTTAGGTAAAAATTTTAGAAAAAGTTTTCAAAAAATGGCCATTATTTTTTCGACCAAATTTAACTAACTTTTGTGTCCAAAGATCGTTGGGGGGGGGGGGGGGTGGGGGGGTGGGTAGCCAACCGTGGGGACGGGTGAGTCAAAAGCTGGGGGGGGAAGGTGGGTGGAACGGTTTGGGGGGGAATAGCGCCCCCCCCCCAACCCCCCTCCCCAAAGGAAACTATGGGGCTTTTCATGGGGGGGCTCCTCGAATGGGGGGGGGAGGTCGCCGAATGGGGGTGGCCCCCCACTAGGGATAAGCCAGCCCCATAAACACCCTTCCCCCAATAACTCGCCACCGAAAAAGTGGTCGCCCTTTTTGGTACCAACTTTTGCCCTGAAAAAAATCGCTCATTAGGCCAAATTTTCAAAAATTTTCCGGTTTTGCTTTAAATTCTTTGACTATTTAAGCGCTATTTTTGCATTAAAAACGAACTTTTTCGGCGATTACGTACTATAGAAATAGCGCAATTTTTAGCATGTTATTAGAAAAATTTTCGCCCTCCCAAGAATGACTCCCCCCCCGAGGGTCCCCCAAAGCGCCCCCCTAAGAAACATTCCCTAGAATAAGCCCAGCTAAGTACGCCACGTACTATGGCATATAAAGGTCTCGTCTAGCCCTAATAGAAAAGTTCCAAGTCAAATTCCGAAAATGTGGGTTTTCCCCTCCGTGGCTATATATATACCCAGTAGCGGCGCCAGGAGCCCACGTAGAAACCAGCCAGCCAGTGGATTCAGAGATGTGATCATCGACGATGCTAAGCAATCCTATGCTTAAACTATAGTTCACGTGTCACACTTTCTAGTATGAAAACGGAAAACAGGTAAAATCCACCTGATGCCAAGCTCTGCTGACAACTGCATCATTTAACTTCAGATATGCCTACCCGCTATCTGGTGACACATTGAGGATGAGTAAGGACGGTCGAAGGTCGACCAGGACAGGTCAGTACCGCCTCAGTGAGGTGACCACACCGGTACACTCCACTAGGTGTATATAAATGTTTAGCCTTGTGTACTGGCTACAATGGTTTGTTCAGCAGCGCAGCGCGGACATAAATTTTCGAAAATTTTCGCCCTTTCGGCACGAAATTGACTTACTTTTACTTAATTTACCCATATGTCAGCGTTTTAAACCTTTCAATAGCAACTTTTTACATTTTCAAATATTTTAACGCCTTCGGCGCGAAACTTAACTAAATTTTTTGCTTAATTTAGGACTATTTTTGCTTCTCAAACCTTGTTTTCAAAAATGTTTCAACTTCGTTGGGAGGGGCTTCGACCCCGAGACTCCCAAATTTTTCTGAGGTCCGCCCCCCGCAAAAAATCTTCTATGTGCGCCACTGCTCCTTTTCAGTAACCTGTCAGAATCTTGGATACCCCCCTGCTCCCCCCAGCCCCCGTATTCAAAACCCTAAAGATGCCGTGAATAGTGTTTTATATATGGTTACTCATTATTTATTTTTACAGATTACGTATATTTACGTATATTTATATACCATGATGTTGCCGCTCGGAACTGTCATCTGGGCATGCAGAATTTTCAAATTAAATGTCGGGTATGTAAGTTTATGCTGTAGATAATACATTGCTCTTTAGTAAAGATGCACCGTGGTCTGGGCCTTGAAGTCAGAAAGTAGCTCAATTTCTAAAAATTGCAACAGGTCACGAAAATCTGGTACAAACACTATATTAATGTTTATAGTTTTCGTTCAGCCTAGTGATTATCACCTTGTTTTTATTCATTTTTGGTGTCAAAAGTTGCAAAATTAGAGTAAAAACGACAGTTAAACCTGCTATAAATTTAGCTGAATTTAGGCCCGGTCCTAGGGGGGGGGGGCCGACCACAGGGGCCGGGGCCAGGACTGAGTGCATCCCTACTCTTAAGTAATAAATAATAATATCCGGATACCCGCCAATTTTTGGTTAGCGAATATCCGACTTTCGGACATTTTTCGTTTTTTGCCCTTATCTTTAATTTCTATACATAATCAAGCCAAGCTATAATCTAAATTTGAAAACATTTTCACAAGGATTTTTATGCACAAATTTTAAAATTATAAATTTTGTGAAAAATTTGCTAATTTTCATTATATATATACTTTACTCTTGTATATACACAGATATCTGGTTTTTCAGTGTCCATTACTACTAGTGGCTACTTCATCACCAATCTATGAGTGCATAAATGTATAGAGATCCGGCAACAACACGGTTTCCTTTCATTTTATATATTTTGTGTAATTATATATATTTGTGTACGTCTCTATTTTATGTTTTTGTTTCTTTTAAGAAGATACTGATCGGAGGAGCAGCATGGAACTCATTTTCCTCAATTTTCTGGTACTTGACCAACGGATTTCCTTTCCCAGACGTGATCCGTCCATGAAACCCGAAAATCCGATCCATCATGTAGGATGATATAAGATCCCTTATGATCCGCAATAAAGATATATATATTCCTACCCTTTCTGCTCTGTCCGTCGCTCTTACGCGATCCTGGAACCAACCTCGCAAATCCAGTCGCCGCAGTTCGTCGGTGTTTCTCAGCACGAGCTTGAGGTTGGTTTAATATTCGGCTGTTAAGTTTAACTTTAAGAGGGGAGTTGCCATTTTTGCGGCTAATATCATAGGGGTCGCGGTAGCGACCCCTATAATATGAGTGAAAATGGTCGAATGACCGTGTAAAACAAGGCTGCGCAGAAGCTGCGCAGATCCTGCGCAGATTATGTGCGCAAAAAATTGTACGTGTCGAGTTTAGTATGTGTGCGAAGTTTCATCCCCGTACCACTTTCCGTTAAAAAGTTGCGCCAAAAATCGCTTACGAGAGTGATGTTTTTTTTCCGGTTCTCCGCTTTGACGTCTGGTAAGGGGGTTTTGTAGCTTTAATAACAACAGATAGAAAAATTTTTGCCTATGAAAACCATATATATTCTTGGAGTACGCAACAAAAATAAGCCGATAGGCTAGTTTTTATGCCTCCCAGGGCCGGAAAAAATTTTTGGCGGGGGGCCAAAGTCGGCCAAAACGCTAAAATGGCCAAAAAGTATGCTTCAAAGGCGCCGTAATAAGTCAGACTGGGCTATATATGGGGCAATACTGCCTATATGGCTGAATAGGACACATATCAGGGTCGTTCAATTGCTATATGATTTTCCGGCCCTGGGCGTAATTTTTGGGTACTGGCCTGCCAAAGTTGGTGAATTTTGGGTCCAACTTTGAACATAGTTTTTTCGCTTATTTTGCGACCTGGAAGCCTCAAATCTTGCATACAAAGGTTTTTGCGGACGGAGAATTGATTCCCGCTATCAATTTTGCTGCCCGACTGACCCAAGTTGCTGGGCTGGTTCCACTTTGTCGTCTGGAGGGTCATGTCGGCAACCGTTTCCTGGATGTCCATACTAGGCTCTACTTGGCCTCTCAAAACTTTCTCTATAGGGGTTTTCTGGTGCGCCCAGCTCATTTCCGGTGTCCGTTTTGCTGTACAACGCACCCATGTTGCTGGGCTGGCTCCACTTGACCGT
This sequence comes from Trissonchulus latispiculum, assembly GCA_030248195.1. Classification (NCBI taxonomy): domain Eukaryota; kingdom Metazoa; phylum Nematoda; class Enoplea; order Enoplida; family Ironidae; genus Trissonchulus; species Trissonchulus latispiculum. The sequence continues at coordinate 20,217 of JASAND010009426.1, read as the reverse complement.
CTGAGGGGTCAGGTGGTCCAAAATGAAATTTTTCAAAAGTGGTCAAATTTGGTACCAAATGAAAGCCCTAAGCGAGCTGAGCAACTTTTGTCATAGAACTGCATGCTCAAAGTGGCTGTAGAGTGCTGTGGTGGGGTGGGGTGGGGACTTAGGCGATTTTCGGTCAAAAATGAAATTTTTCAAAAGTGGTCAAATTTGGTACCAAATGAAAGCCCTAAGCGAGCTGAGCAACTTTTGTCATAGAACTGCATGCTCAAAGTGGCTGTAGAGTGCTGTGGTGGGGTGGGGTGGGGACGTAAGTGATTTTGGGTCAAATGTAAAATTTTCGAAAAGTGGTCAAAATAGAATCTGCTTGCGCATGGAGTTCCGAAATGTATTATGTTGGTTCTTTTTTGCGCATACATATGTAAAAGAATGGAAAACAAGAACCAAAAATGCTCCTTCGTCGCATGTAAAATACATATGAGTACTCTCAGGCAGGTTGTACAAAGACGGAAACTAGCCTGTAAAATGCATATGAGTGGCGTTGAGGTTGTAAATTAAGGGAAACAAGTTGCAACGGCTTAACATATGAGCCTGTCCTATAACGAGGCTCATATTGGCGTCACAGTGCAGCCATCTTAAAGATCATCAGGTCATCATATTAAAGAAAAAACGAATGAATAGACATAACATGTTAACATTGTGGCTTGAAAGAAATGGACAGAAAAGTGAACTGCGACACCTCAAGTTTACTGTACATATGCAAGCTGATGTTCCCCGAAACACCATGGCACCTACTATTTCCGGAAGCACTATACGGTACATTTCACGGAAAGAGTGCCAGTTGGAGAAGTTTTAACAATTGGAGAAATATCGCCAACTAATGGCGATTTTCGCCAAAGTTGAAGTAAAGTCCAAACAGAATTGGCGAAAAGCCATTTTCCCTGAATAATTTCATACTTTTTCGCCAATATTGGCGAAAAGTCCGACGGACTGGGCAAATTTATTCTTCCAGTCAGTCCGGACTTTTCGCCAATATTGGCAAAAATGGATGAAATTATTCAGGAAAAAGGTTTTTACAATGGCTTTTAGCCAATTCTGTTTGGACTTTACTTCAACTTTGGCGAAAATCACCAATGTTGGCGATATTTCTCCAATTTTTAAAACTTCTCCAACTGGCACTCTTTCCGTGAAATGTACCGTAGTACACCTACTGTATTCTCGGAACACTATGACACACTACTCTCACATACGTAATGCTTTCCCCACATGGCTCTGAGTCAGAGCGCAGAGTGGCATGCCGTATAATGCGTATGCACAGTATAATGTCTTAGCGACAGGATGTGTGAAGGACAATTTTGTAATGAAAAGCTTTACGTGCTATTTATATGAAAGTCAAATTTCGACAAATTATATTATGACATACGCCAATATGAGCCTCGTTATAGGACAGGCTCATATGTTAAGCCGTTGCAACTTGTTTCCCTTAATTTACAACCTCAACGCCACTCATATGCATTTTACAGGCTAGTTTCCGTCTTTGTACAACCTGCCTGAGAGTACTCATATGTATTTTACATGCGACGAAGGAGCATTTTTGGTTCTTGTATTTATATATTCCTTGTGTTCACTTTATGATATTTTGTATGCTTCATTCATTGGTCATCTGACAAGAAATAAGTGAGGATGAGAAAGCGAATATATTTCGAATAAAATGGCGACATTCCCGTATGCTACTCAAGCTCTATGAATAGGTGCCTTAGTCATTTCCTGGTTGTCTTAAGGTGATGATTCCTTTTGGCATACATCTCGTTGTGCTCTACATTTTGCTTTTTGATATAACTTTCTAGCTCTTCGCTATCGTGAGATATAACCAATTTTATTATTTCTGCGTCGAAAATTTGTCATTTTTGCAGAAATCAAATATATAATCTATCTTGAGCCGTTTCTTTGACTGAATGTATATATAAGCCGTAAAATTAAGCTAAGGGCGTCAATTTGAAGATTACGGAAATAGGCCAATTATCTGAGGCTTGGTCATTTTCCAACTGCTATCCCATAGGCTGCTATGATAAAATATAGTTTTGACACAAACACGACGAACTTTTTTCCAGCGATTCTGGACCTATGCACGCTAGAGGTTACCAGTAAGCAGATGTGCTCTACACAAAAATATCTTTTTAGTTGCATCGATTGCTGCTTTCCTGCTGAAGTCGTCGCTTCCCAAAGTTGGAAAAAGGGCAAAATCCAGATTGCGCATAAATTTTAGCTAATTTCTCCATAACCAAGAGCGATTTCATAGTTACCAAAAAAGGTTTCCGACCTATTTGATAGAAGCATCGAATGATATATATAATCAATGTATATATCTCGAAAAATGTACTTCAGGCTATAAGAAATTTGAAAAATTGCACTCTTTAAAAATCCGTTAAAAAGTTTTTCGAAACCCAAAAGGAATCATCACCGTACAAAAGATTTTGCCCATATTTTAATGTGAAATGAAATGCGTTGTCCGTTTGCCAGTTTTAGACCGTGATTTTTTGCGCTTTCCTACATGTTACTGGGCTTATCCTGCGGGGGGGTGTGCGAGGATCCCATTTACAACAAACAAAGTATATGTATGGGCTGCTTTTCGGACCAAATTTTGTTCAGAAAAATATCGCTTAGAAGGCCAAATTTCTAGAAAGTTTTCTGGCATTGCTGCTGATTTTTGCTCCCGCTTTATCCTTTTTAACACGAAATGTTTATTGTTGCACTATAAACTAACTTTCTCAGCGAGTGCAGTGAAAATAACGCAATGTTTCCATCAGTAATTTCAGCACGTTTTTGAAAAGTTTGGTCCCTCCCTGGGTGGTTCTGGCCTTGCCCCTATCCGAGGGAATCCCTCCAAAAAATCATCCAGGAAAAAGTCTCTGGTATAATCCCAGTAGTCAAGAGAAAGCCAGCTTTTTCCAGTTTATTACTCTCTATTTTTCTATGTTGATAATTTGTTTTATCAGTTAATTAATTACTGAGGATTTCCAGCCATTCAACTATTAACTGATATTTCAGGTAATGATCCGATCATCCATCCTCCCGCTTCGACCAACCTCTCAAGACCTCATTCTTCGCGTCGATTGTGGTCGTTCAAGGGGTTGACTTTTTCCACCTTGGCCGGCGTCGCCATGTGAAGCGAGAACGATCAATCAGTGGTTAGGAAAATCAATCGTTCCACTACTGATAATTGATCACCTTTTTGCCGGTTTTACCAGCAGCTACAAGACCTAATCCAGAAACTGATCTGTTACCTAATTGATTACCATTCGAATAATTGACAATTTGCACCGTTTGGTTTGGTGCGTTATGAATTTACTGACGCGGCATTCTTTGTCTTGAAGTCGTAATTGCTATGGAAAGCCGTGATGACAGAAGTTAATGAAGTCATACGTATATGTGACTATTTGTTTTGCTGTAGCTCATTTCTAACTGTTATGGTGTTTGCTAGTTTTTTATGATATTTTCCCAGCGCGCCGTAATTCTGGTTTATAACTTTTTCATAGCTATTTGTTTATGGCTGTCATCGGGGTCGCTGTCGCTGTTAATATGGCTATGTAAAGTGTTAACTAACTTTTGGTCTCTATTACCTGTTTGCTATCCAAACCAAAGTTGTATATAGCTTGTTTTGCTGTATCACAAAATTATATACCTGTTTGGAAAGGGTTATGCCTGGTTGAATTTTTTGTTTTCACATGCATTGGTGGTAGTAGCTATGTTTGTCGGATTAAGAGTACATAATGATAAGAGTAGGAGACTGCGCATACTCAATGCAATGAGCGCAAAGACCGCTCTCTGTAGGCTATTGCCTGACTCCCCCCGCCAGCCCCCGCAAACTGACTTCCTCTCACGCCTCCCCCACAATGGGTACGACTTCCAAACTGAGGCAGCTTGCTCGCTTAATATACCGCTAATTCTAGCCCATTGTAGGTGCGGTGTGAGAGGGGCAATTTGTGGAGGGGGGACGAGGGAGTAGCCTGCAGAGAGCACAGTTTTGGTCTCATTGTATATATGGGAGTAGAGATAGATAAGCTTGGCTGTCATTATGTCTCTTGATTGGACTAACCCATATTTGAGTTCCAGTTTTTGACTATCCAAATTTTCATCTGTATGTAGTTATCTTGTTGTTCTGTTGCTTGTCGTATCTCTCTTGTTTCCAATTAGTGGTAAAGTTTTTGGTGCGAGGACTATTTTGTACTCTGTTACGTACATAAATGTACTTTACTTTTTACTGAAAATGTTTTTAAAAGATTTGTTAATTTTGTTTGCGTGTTTGTAGGATTCGGTGATATGTAGTCCATTTTGTACACTTCATTATATGGTATTATGCGATAGTGTAAAATGTATTGCTATATATGGACTGGTTTTAGTGAATAGGAAGGTAAAATCTTCGGCTAAGCTGAAACTCAAGTCTAACGCAAATCCTTAGTAAATGTGCTCTAGAAATACATTTGAATAGTTCAGAATCGTACAGACTGTCTGAATTTGCCTGTCATATGAAGTGCAGTTTAAGTGTCATTTGCTGTGTATATATTATCCTTTGAGTAAAATTGTTGATGTAGATAGTTGTGTAGTTGGTTCTGGCTAATTTCATAATTGGTTAGAGCGAGAATCGGTTCGAAACGGACAATACCAGTTCCGCAACAAGGCAAGCTGCGTAGTATGTCCTTTTGGGGAAGCGTAATGCAGCCGAAGCCAACGAAGGAATTGCGATTACTTGATGTTCTGTGTCAGTAAATTTCCGGACAGCGACCATTGCAAACAAATCGTCTAAAATCACTAGTCCTTCCTTATTGACCATAAATCTTGGCCTCGTGCATAAAAGCGTGTAAGTAAATAGGCTATATCAGGATTACATAATAACTAAGAGTATGTCAAGCGACACGCTGTTAGCCGACTAGCGGCGTGATCTGCACGAGAGCGGCTAATTTCCCCCCTCAAATTAGATCTACCACTTCAAATTCGCGCGCTATAAGATAAAAACTACTCTGTCCAAAGTGTGTCTGTTGCGAGCTTCAGCGCGCAAGCAGAGCGTGCGAATTTCTTTGAAGTGATTGTTTTAATTTGGGGTTTCAGCCGTTACCGTGCAAATCATGTCACAAGCCTAGTAATTGTGTTGCCCTTGTCGCAGTCTTAGTTATTATGTACTTTTGGTAAGCATGATATCTATCGAGTTAGTGTTAGGGTAGCCGCTCTGAATGTAGAAGGTGGTTTTCCTTTTATGTAGGAAACTGCTAAACGCCTCAGACGAAGCCACGAACGAGGAGGCCTTGCGTGAATGGAATAAGCGAAAGAACCATCTTGAGGGGGTCCATTTTTGGACCAGTTTTTGGACTTTCTCCGATCTCGCTGATTTTTACATATTTTATTGTTCAAATGGTATATTTCAACGAGTTTTTAAAATTAAAGTCGTAATTGTTACGGTTGCCAAGTAATTTCACCTCAAAGTTAAGTTGATTCATGTGTGAAAAATTTCATGGCTGTGAAAAAGTTGTCATATTTTCGCGTGCGCCGAAAAATCTCTCAACAAGCATTAATAAATCTAGACAAATTTTCTATTAAAATAACGCTGAAATGTTAAACTGCGGTATCTTGGAATTAGAATTTTAATTTAGGCCTTTAAAATTTTTTAATTAATTTTGGAAGGATTAAAACTTAGCATGGGCTGAACGTGTCTGGGTACCGATTTGTGGGGGGGGTAGGGCGTTAGCGTGCAGAGCATGGTTTTCTGCTGATAACGGAGTGTGCCTGCCTGCTGTCATACTCTTATCATTATGTACTCTTGGTCGTATTGAGATAGCCAGTCGCTCTCTGAATGTGGAAGATAGGGTTTCCTTTTGGGTAGGAAACGGCTAAACGCCTGTTCATGCGCAACATGGACGAACGAACGGTGAAGACCTGGGTTTTTCCGTTTCTTGCGTGAATGGAATAGGCCCGGTTCATACTTGTGTCCGTTTGTCCGTTTCTGTTGTCCGTTTGTCTGTTTGTCCGTTTTAAAAGTTGATTCATACTTTTGCTGTTTTGCTGTTTTGCTGTTTTGCTGGTTGTCCGTTTGTCCTTTTGTCCGTTTCCAGGGTTGATTCATACCTTTGCTGTTTTGCTGTTGTTCGTTTGTCCGTAAGGGTTGTCCGTTTGGACTTGAGCAATGTTTAACTTTTTCCGTTTGTCCGTGTGCAACAACCAATGGGAAACCACCAAAACTATCACGTGCTTGCTAAGTAAACGCCTGCATTTGATTTTTGAATGGTTTTCGACAATAATTAGGTGAAATATTGACAACATTATGAAATTTACTTTCAAAGGAAACTTGATTTCAAAGATTTGAAGGCTTTTGAACAGAACGACATTTATACGTAACATAAGGCTGTAGCCAATCAGTATAAACAGAAAGTGTCAGGTGACTCGAAAACAGAAACAGCAATCCAGCAAAAGTTTAAATAGTGTCTTAAAACAGAAAACAGACACCATCAATACGGACAAACGGAAACGGACAAACGGACAATCAGCAAAATAAGTATGAACCACTTTGTCCTTTTTAACAATGGACAACCGGACAACCAGACAAACAGACAAACGGACAAAAGTACAAACGGACAAACGGAAAATAAGTATGAACCGGGCTATACAAGGCTGAGAAGCGAAAGAACGGTCATCCGCGGAAAATTGCTCCATTGGATATGAATCTTCCCTAAAGGTCATGTCTGAAATTTGGCAGCCGATGACGGTACATGAACTAACGCCGACTCTCGAAATCGTACCAAATTTCAGGGAGTTTCAGTTTTAGACTGTGATCGAATACTGCATAGGAAAGCCAGCAGCTACCCAGAAAATCCAGTATCGCCTATTTTAACTGTTTCCAAGAAACAACCGATATTGAAAATAAATTATTAATGTAATTGCTAGAAAATTCTCACTAGTGCTGAATGTTTACCGGTTCGACTACCGCCATTGGTCGGCCAACGTGTTGTCCGTTGTGCGCAACTCCAACAATTGGCTTCAACTCTGCATAGAAATATTTTAGCAGTCATTCGGAGTTTGCCAGAACATTCCCATCTGAACCCGAAAACTGCAGGTTGGCTGTCCGTTGGCCGCTCATTGGCTGTTGTACGGCGGAGGGACAAGTCGTGGTGGGACACTGGACACAGTCACCGACCAAAGTCCGCTCAAGACTACTGGCTTGCTGTCGCCCAATAGTAGTTACAGTTCATTCAAAAAAGCTCCCTTTCCAGCATTCAGCAGCTGAAAACCCTCAGAAAACTCTGAAATTGACTTTAGTTCAGAACTTGTGTCGGGCCGGTGGGCTGCAATAATTTCAGTTTCAGATTCTTCCCTGAATTTCAGTTTCAGATTCTTCCCTGAATTTCAGTTTTAGATTCTTCCCTGAATTTCAGTTTCAGATTCTTCCCTGAATTTCAGTTTCAGATTCTTCCCTGAATTTCAGTTTCAGATTCTTCCCTGAATTTCAGTTTAAAAACTCCTCCAAAGAAAGTTTCAATTTAAGTTGCAGTTTCAGTGAGTGAAACATCACTAGCAGAGATGAAACCGGGTCACTATTTGCTAACCCGGTGACCCGGTGATCCGGTCGACCCCTGACCCGGTGACCCGGTATTTTTGAAAATTCAGGTTTAAGCTTGGGAAAATTAAAAATATATACTTATATTGGGTGCGGTGAGTGTTTTTGATCTTTTTGGACATTTTTGGCGTCTATAATAAAACGTTGGGCAAACTTTTTATTCTTTAAAGTAACAAAGGAAAGTTTTTATTGCAAGTAAGCGGAAAAAATCAAAACTGATTTGCACGACGCAATGTGATGTGAAGTCAACTACATAATCTTTTGAATCAAACGAATTGGAACAAAATACTTTGCCAAAGACATCACATCATCTTATTTTAATCATAGAGCTTAACATAACATAGCACTTTTGTGTTTTAGCATTATATTAGTAAAATATTTTATTTGGTTGAGGGTTTCACTCATCGGAGATTCTTTGGTAATATTCTTGCTTATGGCTAGCTTTCAGACTATACTAATCAAACAAAACTTCATTAGTTCCTAGATAGTAAGCCATAACAAATTAGAAAAATGCAAAGCAAAACTCAGAATCTGTACACCTTGTTTTGCTGAGATTTTCCATCTGAAACACACAGTCTGACCCCTTCCTTCCAAAAATGATAGCATCGGCGAAATATCACCTACAGTAGATGGCGCATGGAAAATTTTAGATTTTAAAATGAAGATTTCAGGCTCTCAGGGCCCATGCAATAGTTTTCATGTTCTAGTTGAGATTCAACGCAATCATTGTAGTTTCAAAACTAGATCTAATCTTGACAGGACATTACAACTGTTTATGAGGACACTACAGCTACAAGCATTTAAAGAACTTAAGAATATTCCCATTGCTAGTTTTTCAATAATTATTAATTCCCATTGCTAGTTTTTGAATAATTATTAATTCCCATTGCTAGTTTTTGAATAATTATTGAAGTTTACAGGTGGTAGAAACTGGTAAAAATTCTGAAACATATCCTTTAACAGCATAAAAATTCCCCCAATCAAAAATACCCGGCCAAGACCGGGTCAGAGCTCCTGACCCGGTGACCCGGTCCATATAGTGACCCGAACTGACCCGGTGACCCGGTGACCCGGTTTCATCTCTGATCACTAGTACGTTGATCTGGTCGAAAGTAGTTCCTACCTCAATGGTGGCAACAGAACTGGATCCTTGTCCATTTTTTCTTTTCTTTTCAAAATAGTCATCTATAAACCTTCTGTAGGTTGGAGTTCTCTCCGGGAGCCACTTTACCTTTTCGTGCCTTTAAAGTTTAGGCATTTGATATTTCAGTTCTAAGCAAACATTCCAGTAATTTTCCCCGAAGTAAGACGCTTTCCTCGACGTGACGTTTCCACTGGTGAATCTGTCTAGGATGATTTTGGAGTTCTATCTATCCCAATCTACGCCACGGTAATCTACCTACAAGCCCCTCCTGAGCTAACTTCTCCGGGTCTTGTCTTGATTACCCCCAATCCTTTCAAATTGACTAAATAGGCTAAAATTTGGTATGGGTATGTTTTCGACCACGCTGAGTCAGAGTTGTATGCGGGCCGATTTTTCCGGCCCGCGCCCGGCCCGCAGCCCGCACCTTATGACCGCGGCCCGCAACACTCCGGCCCGCGGCCCGCACACGCGCAATCCGGCCCGCAGGTACCCGCACGTAAAAATTGCTACCTATGTAGTTCCTGAGCATCAAAACTGATGTATTTTGAAAGATACTTCCGGATCCCTCTAATTTTTCTGTGCGTCTGATTTCAACTTAGTTGTCTACCAATTTACTGTTCTTAATGTGGGAACAAAAGCTTAGCTTCCCTTAACTAAAGGGTACACCATGAAAAATTTTTTGGGCAGGGAGTTTGCTCATTTCTTCAAATGTTTGTCGCATATATCCTTGACAGCGAGTATCAGCACTCAACGAGCTTAACTAACCACCTGCTTGTATGAAAAATGAAAATTGGTTTTGAAAGCGGCGGCGCCTTAGCAAACACAGACAGTTTTCTCCATAACGCCCTGGGGTCTTATCTCGATTACCCCCCACCACTCAAAATCCTTAAAACTTAACCAAATGAGCTAAAATGTGGTATGGCTATGTTTTCGACTATGATGAGTTCAAATATTGCAAAATTTTTCGATTTCGCGAAATTCAATTGTTTCGATTTCTAAGGGGGGACCAAGGAAACCCGAAAAATTTTTTGTCTTCGATTTTGCTGAAATGTCGTATATAGAGGTTTTCGGGGTCGTAGAACTCGACTCTGAAGTCTGTTTTTTCGATTCAACTTTTCGTTAGCTTAGCATAAGCTTGCAATTTAAGCTTAAAACTTTAGCTTTTATTAAGCTATCGAAAAGCTGAATCGAAAAACGGACTTCAGATTCGTGTTCTACGACCCCGAAAACCCATATACAACTTTCGAAGACAAAAATTTTTCGATTTACCTTGGTCCCCCTTAGAAATCGAAAAAAATTCTAATTTCGCGAAATCGAAAAATTGTGCGCTATTTGAAGTCAGCGTAGTCGAAAACATATCCATACCAAATCTTAGCTCATTTGGTCAAGCTTTAAGGATTTTGAGTGGTGGTGGACGGTAATCGAGATAAGACCTATTTTGCTGTGGAACTTCAGTAAGACGTTAATCATGGATTTATATTTATGTGCAAAAACAATAATACTTAAGTCATACACATAAGTTAATACTCGATCCGCTAATAATGCCAACTGAGTATGTTAGTGCATACAGAAGGCATCGAATGGTATAACGAAGTCAAATAGTCTTTATAAATCGCAAATATTGCCTCCTTTTGTATATGATTTGGAATATATGAAATTTCTAGAAAGCAAAATTAGCCCAGGAAAGTCGCCCAAAATCGGCCCGCATCGGCCCGCGCGGCCCGCGCGGGTAGCAAAATTCGGCGCGCCCCGCCCCGCCCCGCGGGTACCCGCGGGTACCCGCGGCCCGCATACAACTCTGCGCTGAGTTAAAAAAAAGTTAAAGCAGGAAACTCAAGCTTAAGTGAGGTTAAAACGAGTTAAACAGCCAATTTAGCTCTACTCTACGCTTTCTTGAAAAGGCCCTCAGATTCGTTTTCCGCGGCCCAGAAAACCCTAAAACCTGTTCAGCAAAATCGAAGAACAAAAGCTTTCGGTTTCCCTTAGTTCCCGCTTGCGAATCGAAAAATAGAATTTCACGAAATCGAAAAGTTTTGCGATATAACTCAGTATGGTCGAAAAGGTACCGTACAATATTTTAACTCAAGTGGTCAAGCATTTAAGAATTTGAGAGCAGGGGGGGGCAATCGAGACAAGCCCCTCCTCTCCTAAGGTAGCTGAATACTAAGGACAAAGAAACTATGTTTAATTCACAACATGAACTTTTATTTGGCAAATGTAACATTTATTCGGCAACAGTAATCGAAATACTATCGGCCTTCATAGTATACACATTAAGCCTCAGATTCACCCTAGACTGCACCAAATAAGATTAGGACCAACTGCGGATTAGCTGAGAACTAAGCACTGGTTTCCTATTCAAAAATTTGACTTAGTCCTCAACTAGTCCGCAGTTAGTCCTAATGTTATTTCGTACAGTCTAGGGGTTTAGTATTATGCTTCGCCTGTACTCTTCTTCTTCTTCTTCAACATCTTCCTGCTCCAGCGCCGACAGTACTGGGACAAAACCTTATAGGTATGCGTCAAGGAGGGCATGACTTGGAAGCTGGAGCTGCTTTTTTACATACGTCGAAAAATCCAACAATCCAAAAAATGAATCAATGAATGAATGGTTGTGAGTATCCGCCCTCCTTATGCCCAACCAATTAAATATTCGAAAGCCAAATTTTCAAAGTCAGAAATAAGTCAAGTTTCCTCACTGATTTCAGCACTTCAGCAGTCAGGAGTCTACGAAGCGTTTGCCCAGACTTTGTCCGATTGGGCTAATTTTTGGCTGTGGTCAAAAACTGTGTGGTACAGAGGTCTTAGCTGCCCTCGTGCTAGTGCTGCCGTTTTCTTGGCTGAACCCCGTTTTCACGCAGCTACCACCATAATGAAAAACACCAGGCAACTGTATCTTATAGACAGCTAACGGAATTGGCCCTCAAAGTTAAAATTTGGTTAACCAAAGACGAAAATTAATCCTTTAATCCTAGTTTGACTAACGCGGTCTTTAGAACTTTTAGTAAAAGTTAAATTTAGAAGGTCAATTCCTTAAGCTGTACCAAGATACAGTTGTCTGGTGTTTTGCTGCAGATGGGAACACAGCTTAGTCTTCGTATGAAAAGGAATAGTGAAGACATTTTCTACTAGCCGGATGTTTCTAATTAAAAATTATGGTGATAATTGCAAACAAGGGGGCGGCCAAGTAAATGACACCGTCGCGCAGGGCAGCTAGGAATTCCCCTTCCACTAAATCTTGGCCAAAAGCCAGTTCATCGGACAAAGTCGGGGCAAGCGGATTTTAGAGTCCCCTCTCCAGGTAAATGGCATCCGTGATTTGATGCAGCATGATTTGATAATTCCTGAGCCCACTTATTTTATCTTATGTCCGCCAGTTATATATTGAGTTGCGCCCACTGATCGGATCAGTACGTGACGCTCCCTTTTTATACCTCCACGTCCGCGTCTGCATTTAATCTCCCGCGTACGTTCTCCTTTTGTCCTGGTCCTAATGGCAAACACAATCCAGGGTCCTAGGAATATTACTGTTAAATATCAGCAACCCAGAAAGGTTGAAATCAGCGTAATAAACTATTTTCAACGTCCGGGGATGTGGCTTAGTGGTAGGGCGTTCTACTATTAAACCAAAGCTCACTGGTTCGATCCCCGCCCTGGACACTTTTCTTCACATCTTTCAGATCCTGATTTCAACCTTTCATATTACCCTAAATCTTCTCAGAAGCATTAGACTAATAAATATGGGAAGATTATCTAGCAAACGTGGCCATGGTCGAAAACCAATGCTAAAGAGCTTAAGATAATTCTAAGAAGCCTAGAAGATTTCTTTAATTTTCACACATGTATGATTATAATCTTGACACAGTTTAGCCATAAACAACATAATAGAGCATACTAATTAATATTTATTCAGTTTATAAATGAAATAATAACAATTATTGCAACGTTTCAACGAATCTTGGTACCTTTTCAAGAAAGGGTAGAGGAGAGTTGAGTAGAATAGAGTAGGGTGGGGTAGAGTCAAAATTAACTGTTTTCATGAAAGCAATCATGGAGTTAATTTTTACTCTGCGTTTTTAACTTCCTTGAATCCTGCAGGGTTAAAAATGGCAGGGTTAAAAGGAGTTAAAAATGGCACAGTTAAAATTAACTCCATGCATTCATGAAAATGGTTAATTTAACCTCTACTCTACGCTACTCTAGCTTCCTTGAAAAAGGAACTAACCATTTCCATGCATTCATGAAAATGGTTAATTTAAACTCTACTCTACGCTACTCTAGCTTCCTTGAAAAAGGAACTAACCATGCTGACGTCGATTTACATAAATATCCTGAGTCCTGACTACAACAACATAAATTTATTTTACTAGTAAACAAGAATCATCATTGTCATATGTAACCTTTTGTAAATACATAAACAAATTAATTTCGTGTTTGAAGAACATTTGAGGAAGAATTAATTTAATAGTTTTGGAGATTTTCCAATTTTTTGTTTGGCAAAAACCTACATTAAACTTTTCAACAAAATGGTAATATAACCCTGTTCGCTTTCTTAATGGTCCCTTCCAGACATGTGCAGGAGGAAAAGTTCTGGGGGGAGGGTGAGCCGGCGGCCACAACCCGAAGGCCGCCGAAAACCGGTTTTTTCCGGTTCTTTGCCAATAAACTTCCGAGGTTTACAGCATGAGTCCACTTGATAATGAGTTATTAGTTTATCCTTTCCACTTTACTTCCAGTTTTTAGACTTTCCTTTAGATTTATTTTCTGTTGTTAAAAGCTATTTCCGTTTCCGCTTACGTTAACTAGACGGAGCTTTCAAATTTCAAGAATGTTCTCAGCATATTTTAAAACAGTTGATTCAAATAAGCACAGCATGCCCCAGCCAATGAGATTCAACATACAAGTTCTGGATTGGCTACGTCAGTTCACCACATTTTTAGTGAGTTAGCTAACTACATTTCTGTCGGCTTATTAGCTAAAAATGCCAAAACCCGCAGTTTTTATAAAAGGAAATCGTTCAAACTATTGGTACATTACTTATACAACCGTATCAAGGAAAATATGCTGATTGTAGTAACGACATAGATTTGAATTTAGAATAAAAATAGATGCAAGTACCTAGTTATCAAAAATCGATAATAGAATACTTGATAATCAAATAATAAAACATCGGACACAAGAAAAATAAGGTAACAAATCCCAGACTTGAGAAATTTCAATGAGAGCATTCACTAAACCTTCCTTTGTGTTTAACTCTACTTAACCCGCGTGTTTGACAGGGGTTAAATTTCAATGCGAAAAGCTTTGATGGAGTTAACCTTAAAATTTAACCCAGTTAGTTTGCGCCTCAGCCCAGGCACAAAACACCCATGTCATCGCGCAAAGCAGCGAATTCTTACTATGCAGCAACACTGATTCACATCAAAGTAGCCTCAATCTAAACTCAAGGTGTGCGCCTCAGCCCAGGCACAAAACACCCATGTCATCGCGCAAAGCAGCGAATCTCTTACTATGCAGCAACACTGATTTACATCAAAGTAGTATCAATCTAAACTCAAGGTGTGCGCCTCAGCCCAGGCACAAAGCACCAATGTCAACGCACAAAGCCACCCAATTCTTACTATGCAGAAACACCAATCTAAATCCAAGCAGCCTCAATCTAAACACAACGTGTGCGCCTCAGCCCAGGCATAAAACACCCACGCCATCGCGCAAAGCATCGAATTCTTACTATGCAGCAACACCGATCTACAAAGCAGCCTCAATCTAAACTCAAGGTGTGCGCCTCAGCCTAGGCACAAAACACCCACGTCAACGCGCACAGCCAACAATTCTTACTTTGCAGTAACACCGATCTAAATCCAAGCAGCCTCAATCTAAACACAAGGTGTGCGCCTCAGCCAAGGCAGAAAACCCCCCAGGCCATCGCGCAAAGCCAAAGAAATCTTACTGTGCAGCAACACCGATCTGCATCAAAGTAGCCTCAATGAAACTCAAGGTGTGCGCCTCAGCCCAGGCACAAAACACCCATGTCATCGCGCAAAGCCATCCAATTCCTACTATGCAGAAACACCGATCTAAATCCAAGCAGCCTCAATCCAAACACAAGGTGTGCGCCTCAGCCCAGGCACAAAACACCAATGTCATCGCGCAAAGCAGCGAATTCTTACTATGCAGCAACACCTATCTACATCCAAGCAGCCTCAATCCAAACTCCAGGTGTCAGCCTGCGCCGCAGCCTAGGCACAAAACACCCACGTCAACGCGCACAGCCAGCAATTCTTACTTTGCAGTAACACCGGTTTAAATCCGAGCAGCCTCAAGCTAAACACAAGGTGTGCGCCTCAGCCAAGGCAGAAAACCCCCAAGCCATCGCGCAAGCCAAAGAATTCTTACTGTGCAGCAATACCGATCTACATCAAAGTAGCCTCAATGAAACTCAAGGTGTGCGCCTCAGCCCAGGCACAAAACACCCATGTCATCGCGCAAAGCCACCCAATTCCTACTATGCAGAAACACCGATCTAAATCCAAGCAGCCTCAATCCAAACACAAGGTGTGCGCCTCAGCCCAGGCACAAAACACCCATGTCATCGCGTAAAGCAGCGAATTCTTACTATGCAGCAACACCGATCTATATCCAAGCAGCCTCAATCCAAACTCCAGGTGTCAGCCTGCGCCTCAGCCTAGGCACAAAACACCCACGTCAACGCGCACAGCCAGCAATTCTTACTTTGCAGTAACACCGATCTAAATCCAAGCAGCCTCAAACCAAACACCAGGTGTCAGCTTGCGCCTCAGTCCAGGCACAAAACACCCATATCAACGCGCACAGCCAGCCAATTCTTACTCTAGCAACAGCTATCTACATCCAAGCAGCCTCACTCCAAACACCAGGTGTCAGCTTGCGCCTCAGTCCAGGCACAAAACAACCATATCAACGACCACAGCCAGCCAATTCTTACTCTAGCAACAGCTATCTACATCCAGGCAGCCTCACTCCAAACACTAGGTGTCAGCTTGCGCCTCAGTCCAGGCACAAAACAACCATTTCAACGCGCACAGCCAGCCACTCTTACTATGCAACAACACAGATATACATCCAACCAGCCACTATCCAATCTGAAGGTGTCAGCTTGCTCCTCACTTCAGGCACAAAACACCCGTTTCAACGAGCACAGCCAGCCAATTCTTACTATAGCAACACCGATCTACATCCAAGCAGCCTCACTCCAAACACCAGGTGTCAGCTTGCGCCTCAGTCCAGGCACAAAACATTCATTTGAACGCGCACAGCCAGCCAATTCTTACTATTGGAACACCGATCTACATCCAAGCAGCCTCAATCCAAACAGCAGGTGTCAGCTTGCGCCTCCGTCCAGGCACAAAACACCCATGTCAACGCGCACAGCCACCCAATTCTTTCTTACTATGCAGCAACACCGATCTACATCCAAGCAGCCTCAATCCAATCTGAAGGTGTCAGCTTGCGCCTCACTTCAGGCACAAAACACCCGTTTCAACGAGCACAGCCAGCCAATTCTTACTATAGCAACACCGATCTACATCCAAGCAGCCTCACTCCAAACACCAGGTGTCAGCTTGCGCCTCAGTCCAGGCACAAAACATTCATTTGAACGCGCACAGCCAGCCAATTCTTACTATTGGAACACCGATCTACATCCAAGCAGCCTCAATCCAAACAGCAGGTGTCAGCTTGCGCCTCCGTCCAGGCACAAAACACCCATTTCAACGCGCACAGCCACCCAATTCTTTCTTACTATGCAGCAACACCGATCTACATCCAAGCAGCCTCAATCCAATCTGAAGGTGTCAGCTTGCGCCTCAGTCCAGGCACAAAACACCCATTTCAACGAGCACAGCCAGCCAATTCTTACTATAGCAACACCGATCTACAACCACGCAGCCTCACTCCAAACACCAGGTGTCAGCTTGCGCCTCAGTCCAGGCACAAAACACCCATTTCAACGCGCACAGCCAGCCACTCTTACTATGCAACAACACTGATCTACATCCAAGCAGCCTCAATCCAAACACCAGGTGTCAGCTTGCGCCTCAGTCCAGGCACAAAACACCCATTTCAACGCGCACAGCCACCTAATTCTTTCTTACTATGCAGCAACACCGATCTACATCCAAGCAGCCTCAATCCAAACACCAGGTGTCAGCTTGCGCCTCAGTCCAGGCACAAAACACCCATTTCAACGCGCCCAGCCAGCCACTCTTACTATGCAACAACACCGATCTACATCCAAGCAGCCTCAATCAAATCTGAAGGTGTCAGCCTGCGCTGCGCCTCAGTCCAGGCACAAAACACCCATTTCAACGCGCACAGCCAGCCACTCTTACTATGCAACAAGACCGATCTACATCCAAGCAGCCTCAATCCAATCTGAAGATGTCCGCTTGCGCCTCAGGCAAGGCACAAAACACCCATGTCAACGCGCACAGCCACCAAATTTTTTCTTACTATGCAGCAACACCTAATCTACATCCAAGCAGCCTCAATCCAAACACCAGGTGTCAGCTTGTGCCTCAGTCCAGGCACAAAACACCCATTTCAACGCGCACAGCCAGCCACTCGTACTATGCAACAACACCGATATACATCCAAGCAGCCTCAATCCAATCTGAAAGTATCAGCTTGCGCCTCAGTCCAGGCACAAAACACCCATTTCAACGAGCACAGCCAGCCACTCTTCCTATGCAACAACACCGATCTACATCCAAGCAGCCTCAACCCAATCTGAAGGTGTCAGCTTGCGCCTGAGTCCAGGCACAGAACTCCCATTTCAACGCGCACAGCCAGGCAATTCTTACTATAGCAACACCGATCTACATCCAAGCAGCCTCCAGCCAAACACCAGGTGTCAGCTTGCGCCTCAGTCCAAGCACAAAACACCCATTTCAACGTGCACAGCCAGCCACTCTTCCTATGCAACAACACCGATCTACATCCAAGCAGCCTCAACCCAATCTGAAGGTGTCAGCTTGCGCCTGAGTCCAGGCACAAAACTCCCATTTCAACGCGCACAGCCAGGCAATTCTTACTATAGTAACACCGATCTACATCCAAGCAGTCTCAATCCAAACACCAGGTGTCAGCTTGCGCCTTAGTCCAGGCACAAAACACCCATTTCAACGCGCACAGCCAGCCAATTCTTACTATAGCAACACCGATCTATCTACATCCAAGCAGCCTCAATCCAAACACCAGGTTTCAGCTTGCGCCTCAGTCCAGGCACAAAACACCCATTTCAACGCGCACAGCCAGCCACTCTTCCTATGCAACAACACCGATCTACATCCAAGCAGCCTCAACCCAATCTGAAGGTGTCAGCTTGCGCCTGAGTCCAGGCACAAAACTCCCATTTCAACGCGCACAGCCAGGCAATTCTTACTATAGCAACACCGATCTACATCCAAGCAGTCTCAATCCAAACACCAGGTGTCAGCTTGCGCCTTAGTCCAGGCACAAAACACCCATTTCAACGCGCACAGCCAGCCAATTCTTACTATAGCAACACCGATCTAACTCCATCCAAGCAGACTCAATCCAAACACCAGGTTTCAGCTTGCGCCTCAGTCCAGGCACAAAACACCCATTTCAACGCGCACAGTCAGCCAATTCTTACTATAGCAACACCGATCTACATCTAAGCAGCCTCAATCCAAACACCAGGTATCAGATTGCGCCTCAGTCCAGGCACAAAACACCCACGTCAACGCGCACAGCCAACAATTCTTACTTTGCAGTAACACCGATCTAAATCCAAGCAGCCAAAATCCAAACACAAGGTGTGCGCCTCAGCCCAGGCACAAAACACCCATGTCATCGCGCAAAGCCACCCAATTCCTACTATGCAGAAACACCGATAAATCCAAGCAGCCTCAATCCAAACACAAGGTGTGCGCCTCAGCCCAGGCACAAAACACCAATGTCATCGCGCAAAGCCACCCAATTCCTACTATGCAGAAACACCGATCTAAATCCAAGCAGCATCAATCCAATCTGAAGGTGTCCGCTTGCGCCTCAGCCTAGGCGCAAAACACTCTCGTCAACGCGCACAGCCAGCCAGTCTTACTATGACTTACTCTTACCCAGCCTGACAGGTGCAAAGTGACATTTTGCATTTTGATTGAGTCTGATTTGTTGGAGATCGGTGTTGCTGGTTGGTAACGCTTGGCAGGCTATGCGCGTTGCCATAGGTGTTTGATGCCTGGCTGGTGCGCAAACTGATACCTTGTATTTTGATTGAGGCTGGTTTGATAAAGATCGGTGTTGCTGTTTAACACTTGGCTGACTGTGTGTGCAAGTGTGTACGCGTGTGTGTGTGTGTGTGTTGATTGATATAGTTGTTTTGTACGCCAGCCCGGGCACAAAGCACCTTATCAACTGACTCGCAGCCAGGCAAGTATTATTGAACAGCAACGCCGATTCTCATTAAATCAGCCTAAATCAGAACCCAAGGCATCAGTTTGTGCTCCAGTCCAGGCAAAAAGCATCTATCAATGTCTACAGCTAGCCAGCGTTAGTAAACAGTAACACCGATCTCCGACAAATCAGCCGCAATCAAAATGCAAAATGTCACTTTGCCCCTGTCAGGCTGGGTAAAAGTAAGGCATAGTAAGACTGGCTAGCTGTGCGCGTTGACGTGGGTGTTTTGCGCCTAGGCTGAGGCGTAAGCGGACACCTTGAGATTGTATTGAGGCTGCTTGGATGTAAATCGGTGTTGTTGCATAGAGTGGCTGGCTGTGCGCGTTGCCATAGGTGTTTGATGCCTGGCTGGTGCGCAAACTGATACCTTGTATTTTGATTGAGGCTGGTTTGATAAAAATCGGTGTTGCTGTTTAACACTTGGCTGACTGTGTGTGCATGTGTGTATGCGTGTGTGCGTGTGTGTTGATTGATATAGTTGTTTTGTACGCCAGCCCGGGTACAAAACACCTATATCAACTGATTCGCAGCCAGGCAAGTATTATTGAACAGCAACGCCGATTCTCATTAAATCAGCCTGAATCAGAACCCAAGGCATCAGTTTGTGCTCCTGTCCAGGCAAAAGCACCTATCGACGTGTACAGCTAGCCAGCGTTAGTAAACAGCAACACAGATCTCCGGTCAACAGTCAACCTGCAATCAAAATTCATGGTGTCAATTTGTGCATCAGCCCAGGTACAAAACGCAGATATCAATACACACAGGCCGCCAAGGGTTACTAAAATCTAACTGTAACTATCATGAAGCATACCTCAAGCATCAATCTCAATAAACGCACGAACATCCATGCACTCACTCACACACACTCACTCACTCACTCACAGACACCTATGCTAGATCTCCCCGAACAATACCAACAAAATCTACGTCAAACGTTTCTATCAAAGCAGAAAGTCTTCTCAGTTGTCAGAGAGCCGAGAAGCTCCAGATGAACAGCTTCTAATGACATGCAAGTGAAAAGGCACTA
>JASAND010009425.1:0-82096 GCA_030248195.1 Trissonchulus latispiculum | reverse complement strand
TTGTTCTGTTCTTTATTAAAGTGTATTTAGTTAGGTTTGAGTCTTACTGAGCTCCTGCTTGGTAGGTAGTTACATCTTGAGTGAGTGAGAGTGCGAGTCATCTCGCCCTTAGGATCGGATTATCTACTGCGTATATTGTCTGGCGAGGCTGTCCCGACCGTCTCCTGTAGTCGGTCAGTTATCCATCTGTGCCACGGTCTCCGCGTCCGCTACGTCTGGGCGTGGTAACGGTGTTAGTACGTAGGTTAAACTACTAGCCCCGCTACATTAGGCTGCCAAGTGACTCAATGGTCATATGAGGAGGAATCAGCGAGGATCTATTTTTCAGAAATCCCAGGACCGGCACTGCTTTGTCTTTGTCTAGGGTCGTTTCACAAAAAACTTAAACTACTTAACTTAAACGACTTAACTTAAACTACTTAAACTTCTTAAAAACTTCGTTTCATAAATAAGCGACTTAAACGACTTAAAATACTTAAACGGCTTAGTGGCTTAAACGACTTAACTTAAACGACTTAATTTAAGTAGTTTAAGTAGTTTAAGTCATTTATTTATGAAACGAATTTTTAAGAAGTTTAAGTTAAGCCGTTTAAGTTAAGTCGTTTAAGCCGACTTTTAATGAAACGAATAACATCGAAATGGTAGTTTAAAGGTGCTGGTCCGGTATTTGCAGCAAACTTTGAAAGACTGTAAATTACTCAGTTCTTGGAATTCAACGATAATCCTGATATTACTTTAAAGCTTGGAATGTGCTTTGAAATAGCAGGTTAAGTGTACATCAATTCAAGTGCAGCTACTGCTGGACCGAATGCGGCATTCATCCATTATAAAATCAGCGTAGTAGCATTGCTCAGTTGCAGAACCATACCCCTTTTGGGGGCCTTCTTGTTATATATGTTTTCGACAATGATATAGCAAATTTGACTATTTCAACAGCAAATATAGTTTAAAAGATACGGACCAGCTGCTGTTTCCTTTGTGCAGTGTATTTAACTATAATTAGGTTGATGCAACTAATAAAATTACTAATATATTACTAAAAAGTAGGCCTTAGGCTTAAGTGGGCCAATCATTGAGCAGAAAAACCTTTACATAAATTATTCGTATTATGGCAGCAGAAACCCGAGACTTGCGGATATAAAATTATCTATTAGGGTTGCTCTCGCAGCCGTTTTTTTGGCTAAAGCGATAGCTTGTCAAAGTTACAAAGTGTTAGCAAAATTCAGGTTACGAATACATTTTGCCAATTACTCCATTACAATATGAGTTCATAATAAACTAAGAAATGGTCCCCCAGCTATTGGACTGAGGAATCGAATGATGTAAAAGATGTTTCGGCAAAAAATTACTTTGGCTGGTAAATCTCAAACTTCACTTCTTCAAAAAATCATTAGTTTAATTAAATAAACTAATTAATTAATCTTATTAAATTAATTAATATTAATAATATTAATACAAATTTCATTGTATAGTTTAAAAATGTTCAGCCACATTTTGATGTGGCTTCTTCGCTCCCAGAATTAAATGAATACTAATGGTTCAAAGTTGATGTCGCCAAAAGGAATCACCACGATAAGTTACCATATGTAATTGTTATTTATAAATGTCAAAAACTTTTAGTCTTGCTAAAATTGTTGTGTGCTAGAGCCAGAGTAAGCGCTAGTGCTGCCATTGAGTCAAAATCATCTTATGTAAGTCAGCTTGTTAATTGTGTAAAAAAACAATTGGTTCTCAATTGGGACAACATTTTCAAGCAAATCAAGCTTTGCTTTGTCCATTTAGAAGGCTTCTTTTTCATTTAGAAGCTGATACAAGCTAAAATCAGACAAAAAATTTAGTATTTGAAGTATTAACGGATTTTAAAAAATAGTTGCGCTTGTACCGGTACTGTAGAATTAAAGTACTTGTTGAGAGCTTTCGAACGATATAAGAACGACTTTTCAACTCCCAAAATTGCGTAAGTTATGAAGCTTTTAAAATGTTCACTTAATAGACATGTTTTGCCGTTTTGGTTTAAGTCGTTTAAGCCCCGTAAATCTACGGAGCTTAAAAATGACTGATTTTGAACTGCATTTAAGTGGTCTACTTAAACTACTTAAACTAAGTAGTTTTTATGAAAGCAGTTCTACTTAAACGGCTTAAAGTTTAAGTCGCTGAGAGTTTAAGTAGACCTGTATTTGTGAAACGCCACTTTACTTAAAGTTTAAGTAGCTGGTTTTTTGGGAAAGGGGGTCTACTTAAACGACTTAAGTTAAGTCGTTTAAGTCGTTTAAGCCGTTTAAGTAGAAATCGGTTTCACAAAAACCACTTCGTTTAAGTTAAGCCGTTTAAGTACTTTTTGTGAATCGGCTCTTTGTCTCTCCTTTATCTGCATTTTGCAGTATGCAAAGCTTCTTCATCAGCCATAATATAAGTTTGTACCCGAATCGGGTTTTGACTTGCAATAGCTAAGCTAAAGCAGCCTAACAAGTTTAATTTTTACCCATTGCGGGTGTTAGAACTGATTGTACAACAGCCTTTCTGCTATTGCCCAAACAGTCCTAGCATATGAAAACTCAGTGGAACCTCCAGTAAACCGGGTTGGTTCAATGCACAGAAAGGACTTTACTAGAAGACTTTACTAGAAACACTGACAACAATCACAGCAATGCAACAGCTTATATACACAACTAATTTGCAGAAACTCATTTGCATATTGCAATAGGAATGTTCATTGGCACCCAAGACTTCCATGTTGAATCTACGTGAATCACATCTTTACACTTGATAAACACTGGGTTGAGCAGTGGGGGTCAGCCTACCCGAAAATTCTAGGGTTGAACCCAAAAATGAACTCAACCCACTTTTGATATCATCGCCCTTTGGACTTGACAATCCTGAAGGGAACATTGGACAAAACCAACGCATGATGCGGTGAACGCAATTTGATTGCGTTTGCTCCGAGTAGCATTGTCTACACCTCGAGTTGTTACATTTGCAATGTACTCAAACCCAGTCATTGGACCCGAAACCAAGTTGGGCTGGAGCTAGTCCTCATCACGAAAGCAACTGCACGGGTGGCGGTGCAGAAACAAGAGCACAGTCGAGATTAACCGAGTGTTAGTTTGCATTAGGACCCACCGCTAATATTTGTTAACTTGCATACGATAATAAGCTAATTTAATAAATTAGTGGAACTAATTAAGTAAATTGCACACTACCGTATAAGGCAAACGTGTTTGGAAAAGATACATGGACAGGAAAAAAGCTCTCAGATTTATCGTTTTTGGCCTAATTGTGCCTGGGAATTAATAAGCAGAAATTCACAAAATCCTTCATGCCAATTTGTGACTCAGAAACCTCATACCTCGTGCTTTGTTAGCTGCTACCTGTCTGCATGAATTATTAGTGACGCTTGGGCAATCGTGGAAGGTCATGCGATTAATTAGTGTAATAGGTTAGGTCTGAGGTAATGTATCAAACTTTTAACACCTGATGTCTGAATTTCAGCGGTTGCACAACTTTGCCTCATTTTGGGACAATTTGGAAAAACAGTTTATTTTTGTCAGAAATTAATATGAAATGAAATAGAAGCTGAATAATAAATAGTTTTATGGTACTGATCAGAAAAGGACTGAATTTGTACGACACAGTCAGAAAATGTGAATACAATCTATAACAGCTTCAAGCCGTTCAAAGTTCAAGAAATTAACCAACGCTAGACAAAAGCTGAATTAACTTAATATAGCATCGATTAACTATTCTGAGCTAGAAACCAAACGAAATGCCAAAGAAAACCATTTGAAGCATGTAAAATTTATATATAGCGATTCGGCCATCAAAAACAATTAGAGTCGGTTGTAGTCAACAGAATTTTATGTTTTCTACGGGCCTATTTCTTTAAAGATTTAATGGTTGGATTAAACAAATTAAAAATCATACGGATTAAAATTTTAATTGTTATTTATTTAATGTTGGATTAAACGGATTAAACGGGTTAAACGGATTAAGATTAACTCGTTTAATCCTACCACTTTTAATCCGCGGACTAAAACGTGTTGATTTTAATCCATTTAATCTGCTTTAAAGAAATAGCGATTAAAATTTTTAATCTGCCGATTTTTAATCAGTTTAATCCGCGTAGCTTCACGCTGACTAAAAACTAGTTGAAAATGCAGACGACGGATTAAACGGATTAAACTTAATCTTTAAAGAAACAGCGATTAAGCAGGTTGGATTAAAATTAACTCGTTGATTTTCAATCCGAAGTGTGAATAAAAAATAGGATTAGATTAAAATTTTAATCCTAGGTGCACTAAAGAAATAGGATTAAATTTAATCCGTTTAAGGGGGGGGGGGGGGTCGCTTTTTTGGGCGATTTTTCGACCTTCTCCGATTTTGCTCATTTTTACATATTTTGTACTCCCGATGTGTCCGCAAAACAAGACAAGTGCGTTTTGCGCAATATTGCTTCTATCGTTCTGTAGAGTCCTTCAAAGGTGAATCCGACATGTGTTAAACATAGGAAAATGAAAAAGTCAAGGTAAAAAGTTTGTGTCCACAAATTTTTTCGCTGTGTAAGAGACTCAGCTCTGAAATTTTTTCACACTTGTTAAGGACATAATGTAGAGTGCAGGTGTGACTTTGGCGCAATTCTGTTGAGAATTGGAATTTTGGCAAATAGCCAAACTCGGAATTTTCACATATTCTGACTTTAAAACTTTGCCAAAATTTTAATTCTCAACAGAATTGCACCAAAGTCACTCGCTGCACTCTACATTATGTCCTTAACAAGGGTGAAAAAATTTCAGAGCTGAGTCTCTTACACAGCGAAAAAAATTTTGGACACAAACTTTTTTACCTTAAAATCGAAAAATCGCCCAAAAAAGCGACCCGG
This sequence comes from Trissonchulus latispiculum, assembly GCA_030248195.1. Classification (NCBI taxonomy): domain Eukaryota; kingdom Metazoa; phylum Nematoda; class Enoplea; order Enoplida; family Ironidae; genus Trissonchulus; species Trissonchulus latispiculum. Next base: position 77,220 of record JASAND010009425.1, on the reverse strand, counting down.
CCCTTAACTCGTTTACTCGCTGGATTAAATTTTATACGTTTAATCTGAGATGCTATTTCTTTAAAGCGGATTTTTTTAGTCTAACCCATTTAATCTTGAAAGAAAAAGGGCCTAATTTTTAGTGTGCGTAATTATGCAGTCGAAACAGCCGTGCTTGCACGAATCAAGACATGTGTAATGAAAGGAGTTTTATAAAGGTTAAAAAATGAATTTTGAGAACTAAATGGCAAATAAAGAATAATGCGAGGAAATGAATTCCTCAGTTGTAAAGGAGACGAAGAGTCCTAGTTCAACAATGATTGATCCGATTGGAATTAATGTCCAAGTTATTGGGTGTGTTTTGTTATATTTTGTCCTAATTTGCCAGAGTTGCCAAGTAGAAATCATCATTTATTCAATTAGGGACTAAGATTTTAGATTTATGTACTAAATAGATTAGTAGTGAAGGAAATCAAGCACGCGGTGGACACGAACTAATCAGGGAATTAGTGTTAATAAGTAATGAAAAGTTTAAACAATCATTAATTGTATTAATTCCCTTACTAACACTGAATTACGAATTCCAGTTAAAAAGGGTAGTTACCCTTATCAAGTCCGAGATAGGACTTTCAATTCCCTTATTTCCCGGTCGGAAATGCCTAACGTCCAATTGTAGGAATGCTCCCCAGTTTTTATTAGAGAAATAAAAAGTCTTTTATGTTCTCAAAGTTTGGAATTTAAGTGCCCATAAAGAGTGTAGTACTGAAAGTCATTGAAAAATAACAAATTGTTAGAAGATGGTTCAAATTCAAGTAATAATTAGCTAAGTAGGTACTTGTATAATGTCTTATAGGTCAATTAGTGTTAATTTAACTAATAATTAGTTAATTTTGTTAATTTTATGTGAAAACATAACTTAAGTTCATCTGAAAGGCGAGTCTCTCCTGATTCTGAAAATCCAATTCCCACCTTTTAACTCTAAAAAATAAACAAGTTATAAGGAAAAATGTTTTAGTAAGATTACTTCTTCTTTCGTAATCTTACTTCTTCAAATAAAAATTAGTGTCTTAAAAAAGGCCTCCTTAAAACCTTTGTGTTAAGTATCAAATTGGCCCTTAATTGGCCCCTAATTGCTACATAGGTAGCAGGTGTCCTATCACCCTCATTCATGTTTTACACTACTCCGTGTCCTCAAGTGTCCTCTAGCCTGGCCAGAGGCCAGCACAGAGACTCGCCTTTCCTCAAAGTTAGTATACACTTTTTATTAGAATTATAGGTTCGGAGGGGGCTTACCCCCTCCCAAATTGTTTGATTATCATAAAATTTAGTTAAGTATACTAAATAATGTACGTAGATTATGAAAATGTAACTCTTGTTTCACAGAAAATTACGTAGTATTTTTTACGCATGTTTCTTGTCACAATTGCTCCCCTAGCCTCAGTCATGTGAGGACATAGAAAGTCCAGCAATGAGGAGCAATTGTCGCTAAGGCCAGCAAACAGCGTCCCTTGTTTACTGGCAAAAGTTGACTCCAAAATTCAGAGTAGGGGTCCAGTAAACAAGGACCTGTTAAAATAATGAAAATATGAAACGGACGTTTGAATTAGGTAAAAAGTTCCAATTTAATATTAATTTTTCCAAATGTGATATGAAATATGAGGAATTTTAAGCCCAATTTCAACAAAATCAAGAAAGGTTGAAAATTTAAGCTGGATCTGGCCACTTTGGTTATGTTTACGTGTTAACCAAAATTTCGCAAAATTCGGCCAGATTTCAGCACCCAAAATTCATCAAAAATAGGTCAGCTGTAGGGGCAATAATTTTAAAATCCCATTAATTTTAGGTTCAGCGGGCTGGCCCGCTGGCAAGCCCCTGGTCTGCCAATGTTAAAGGTGGCGAGCTTCTAGAAAGTTCTAGAACTTTCTAGAAGCTTTGCCTTAAAAACAAAGAAAAGTCCGCCCCGACCAGACTTAATGACCTGTCACCGAGCTGTCAGAGAGCTGTCAGCTCGGTCTAAAACTTTTTCAAAATTTCAGTGTTCGCTTGAGCAGCAACCTTAGGATTTTGCTTCCCCCCTCCATCTGGTGTTCCTCCGCTGTGTGCCAGAGTTTTGGCACGGAGAATAAGCACACCCTCCCAGGTTAGGGAAAAAAGATTAGGGACTTTTCTAGCCTTTGGGCTAGAAAAGAACATTGAGATCAACGGCGAACACAATCAACTGAGGGCCAAATAGGTGTTTTATACCTGGCCATGAAGAGAAACGAGGAAAAAATCTAGGAAGAAACAAAGGCCACCTTTTTGGCCATATTTTTGTTAATTGTTTTGAGCCTTAGGGCCGATTTGGCCAATTTTTCTATATTGTATGGGCCTTCGGGCCGAGCCTTTTATGTATTATTTTTGAGCCTGTGGGCAACATTTTTTATCACCGGCCTTTGAGCCAATTTTCAGTTTTCTAGCATGAGTGGGCCCAAGGCCAGTTTTATTTGATTTTTATAATTTTATCTTATGATTTCTTGTTTCGGGGCAGCTCATGTAAACCCCTCCTGTTCGATGGAGGTCTTGAGTTTTGTCCCTTATTTATTATTTTATCAGTTTATTTTATGATTTCCCCTTAGAAGGCAGCTCATGTAAACTCCTCCTGTGCGATGGGGGTCTTGAGATTTGCCTAATTTTCTTATTTTCACTTCACGTTTTATTTAATTTTTGGTCAAGCCTCGACTTGTGAATTGTAACTTTTTATTAGGGCCTCAAAGGCCAGAAAGAATTATGTGTTTTGTAGAATTGGGAATGATGAGCGGGGACCTCACCTTTTGAAGATGAGTTAGTGGGTCTCTAAAAGTACGACCCTTAAAAGAATATGAGCTAGTTTTGAGGTTTGCTCCCCACAGCCGGCAACTAGGAGTTGCCGGCCATATTGTTAATCAAAGGCGCAGTTAACTCAGAATCTTTATTGTTCTGTATTATGTCGTTTATTTCAGCTTTAGGTCGGTTCCAAAAATCATAGGTCTTTAAAAAAATCTAGGACGTTTGATTCGAATTCTAAAGGCCATGAGTTGTTTTATCTTTATTAATTATTAAGGAGTTTTAAAAAGGGAATGACCGGCTTCCCTGCCCATTCTTCTATATATTAATATTAGTAATGTGTTATAGTAGTTTTTTGTAATAATGATTGCTTGGCAATCATTACTCACATGGCTTTCATAAGGTTCCCAAAATGTTTTCCCAAAATACTACAAACTTCTCAAACTTCTGCGCTAAAAGACGAGTTTAAAAAAACATTAAAACTTGCAAAAAAGTTTTCACAAAAAAGATTCCCATAACCTAACAGTTAATATTATTAGGATACATTTAAAATAGCAGCCAATAAATTAATATCATTAGTTGTAGCTGGTATTAGGATTTGTCGTATTTGTAGTTGTAATCATGTTATTAGAAATAGTTAAGTAGCCGTTAGTTAAGGAATTGTACGACTGCATGTGTGTATGTGTGTGTGCGTGTTTGAACGTATGAATGACCCTGTCATGTAAACTTGTGCAACTATATGTGGGTCGTGACTCGCGGAAACTCCTTCCGTTCGACGAAGGTTGCGAGCACAGTCGAGTGAACGAGAACTCAGATATTAAGCAGGATAAAGGTATGTTTGTGATTTGTGTGAACAAATATATCCAGGATTTGACATGAGTGTATTCTAGTCTAAATGGTGTATAAGTGCGGTATGAATGTTCATTAGTCGGTAGTCCAAATGTTTGTGTAATTGCTGTGAGAAAATTGTTTAGCTAAGAAATAAGAGTACGTAGTTAAGTATTAATTTGTTTAAGACATGTGCGAATGTTACAGTTTGTATAACACAATTAATTGAAGTTATCGAGAATATGAGCGTCTGAGTGTATGATGACTATCTGTACGCGTGTATGCGTATGCGTGGTATGCGAGAAGCATCAAAATTACACCAGGATTTAGTTAGTAAGCTGGAAAATAATGGAAGGTAATGTAGTTTATGATAACCAAGTTTGTATGCATGTCTGAAAGTTTGTAAATGCAGAATTACGTAAGTAATTTAGGTTTAGGTGTACAATAGGGAATATGCAAACGAGGTATGGACGTCAGGATCTAGGGTCGCGGGGACATAGTGTTATGTCCCTGGTAGTTTATATTGAGATACCCTCGATTCGTCCGCGTAAGTTATTCTGTATTGAGAGTGCGGACGAATCGCATAAAAGGGATCCCATAAACCGTCGGTTTTACATTAACCAACATATTTCACACTAATCACTCCATTTCCAAATCATACTAACGCCCTCTTTATTATTACCAGCCACCTAAGTTGGGTCCTGTTCGTAGCTAGTTCTTAATAATGACTACAGTTACCGACCTCCCATTTGAAAGGAGTGTAGTGATGTTACGTAAGATTAGTATTATAGTAGTTTTTAGCTAGATGTGCTGTTGTTTTACTTCGGAAACAAGTAAAAGTTATTGTTGCCATTTCTAGTCTGTTCAGTCGAGATCAGTTCGTGTTTAGCCTGTAATAATGACTACAATCGTAATTAGGTACTGTTTCGCGTTTGCACCATATTTAAGGGCAGAATTAACAATCTCAAGTTATATAATAGTTAGTACGGTTGAAAAATTAACCGTACAAGTTTTTACATTCAGTATTAATCCAAACTATGTCAATTACTCGCAAATGGCAACAATAGACAGCGAAATTCAGTAATCTTGTATGGTATCATGTAATAATTAATGCTATACCTGAAATAGAGAAAATAACAAATACTTACGTAGGAAATATGGATAGGGAAAAACGAACCATCTTCTAATCAAACCAACCTTTCTATCTTTTACTATTTTTGGTTTCAAATCATGTGATATTCCATTAATAGGGAGTTGTTACTGCCCTGAACTCTGGGGCCCAAAAAGGCCCCAAATGTTTTGATGTTGTTACGAAAATTACGTGATTGTATTATACGAGTATAAGAACAACCACAACTTATCTGGTTAGTGTCAAGCCGTTACAAATTACGAATTAGATTTGTACAGATTTTCATAAATCCGTTGGTTACAACTCTGACTTGAAGTTAAACCTTATATGAAAATTATAAATTATACAGCAGTGATCGGAAAAGCAAAATGCAGACGCAACCATTCCAATGAAATTAATAAATTTAATAAATTGGCTAGCGCTGATGGATAAATTAGTCAAAATGATCCTTTTAATAGCACTGGTTTGCGCTCTTTTAGCGTTCCAGGGGGTTTATGCCTCCATCCCACAGAATAACCTATCTATTACTACGATTCCGGTTTTAGTTTAAAATATTACTCAACTCAGATCTACTACCTCTTCTTCAGGCTCAGGCTTATGTTGGTCCCCAACTTGAAATTATTTAATGAGAACAGACCGAGGAAAGCACACCTACTATTATTAGCAGTTTAGTAGGTGTCTCGCGGATGAACTTTACTATTTGTTTCAGATTACTTAACAACTATCCACAATTCAACCCACCAACGTCTAAAATTCTTAATTAGATTAACTTGTCTATTTATAATAAAATAATTCCCTACGGAACTCATGGCTAAATTTGGTTCTATTGGTCAGAAACAGTTTACACAGCAGAACAAAATGAACACACAGGTTAATACCAAAATTTGAATATGCAACTTCACAAGCAGCTTTAAATTACACAGTATAAAACAGGTTACGGTAAGTGAAATACATACATAAATTACCTACTCCCAGAAGTTGTATTTGAGCAAAAACTTGAAACTATCCGCTTTTCTGTCAGTCTCTGAATGAAGGTCTTACTTACTCATTTGGAAATTACTTCCAAACTCTTGCCAAAATGCAGGATTGATCCAACGGAGATAGTGCTTGGGGATAAGAATTAGAAATAGCAAATAGATAAAATGGATGTACAAGGGGGCTCACTGTGATGCCAACTGGTAACTGCAAACAAACTGGTTAGCCGGAATTCTCAACTGTCACCTTGCCCAGATCAGGGTCTTACAGAAAACTATATCAAGCAACCAGGCCAAACGAATAGACTTAACTTGACCAAGAGATACGACTGCACTGTACCGAGTCTGCCCCAAGACTGAATCTTGGGTCAAAACAAAAGTAGACACTGGGTCAGTCACCCAACTTATCGTCTTGTCTTGACTGAAACTGTCAATCAGGATTTGCGGCGAGCGTTGGAAGTCTCTTCCGAGAGTGGCCATAATTTTCCGATTAGAAAAGAGAATATTTCTTATCGTTTTTAATTGGTTTCTAAGAGGCTTACCTGTGGACCAAAAACTCCCCAGGTAAGTAGTTAATCAAATAGTTTCGTCCCTTTTCTCCAATCTCTAACCAACCTACCAAACGGAACAAATAGGAAATTTCTACAATTACCACAGGAAGGATAAAAATTGTCATTAGATTATTACAATTGCTTAGTTTCAATTAAGACATTTATCAACTAAATTAAATATTACTTAATCAATCCAACAAACATTTCAAATAAATAAATTTTTTTTAGTTCGCCCCACTCCAGTTGGTAGACACCGGTTAGGAGTGGTGTCAGCAGCGTGGAAATTTGTCTGGGGTGGGGGGCTGACACCGAATAATTGCGTTTGCAATTAACCGAGGCGTTTGACAAGACCGGCGATGAGCCTATTGCTACTCACGCAATAAGTCCACCGCGGCAGCTCCACCCTCGGGCGGCCACCTCTTGGAGGCTCGGAGAATTGCCAGCGGGGGGAAGGAGTACTATTCGCAGTGTCAGCTGACACCGGATTTCTGGCTCCGCGGAGCCACCGTGTAAAAGCAAAGCACAATACATATATAACCAGATGATATATAAGATAGGAGATAGATAAACAACTTAGCAGCTTTGAAGAGGTGGCGATCTGATCTGTGTCGTTGACCTGAGTTTCCAAAGCAATGCCTCGCAAAAGAAAGCATCAAGAACGCTGCATAACGATAAGCAAATCCGAAAATGTAAGCTAACATTCAGTTTGGATAATTCCGTTTATTAATTCCATACTGAGATTCTCTATATTGCGATTCCTTTCTTTATGCTTTGAGCTATAATAAAAGAAATTATTCATAGTTCTGTATCTGAAAAATTAGTGTAACATTAACGCGGCGCCGGTTTGGTATTTTGGATTATGGGAGGTGGTGCCTATTTCCAGAGGAATGTTGTACATAGACGCAATGTAGTTTGACGCTAGCTGTTCCATTTATGAGTAAACTTGCTTGAGGTGCTGCTTGCTAGTTGATGTCCATATTATACCGCGTTCGTCATCTAATTCGCTGACTTCTGTTTGTTAGGTGATTCCCAAGTCCATGGTTGCAGTTCTGTTGATAAAAGTTATGATATGGAATTGCCGAGGGATCATCAGGAAATTGGGTGATTTCAAGGAAATTCTGAGATTGAAGCAACCCGACATCGTATTGGCTCAGGAAACTTCTCAGTTTGTGCCCGAGTCTCCAGAAAACTTACTTCGCCAAAATAGTTGTTACATCAGTGCCTTCGAGTATACGACTATAGAAAAAATGCCTGCTTCTTTCCAATAACTTTTGTAAATCTCTGATTCATTGTTTTTTCCACTTCCAACGCAAAGAACATGTGCAATGAACAGTAAGTTGAAAAATAAAATCTGAACGGTGACTTGATCTCTGTTATTACGACAGCCAACTTAAGGTGCTGGTTTCCTTTCGGGTATTTTTGACACATACGGCTTTAATCCTTTACGTAAACAGCTAAAACTTACGAAATAACCTATTTCCGTGCTCATTAACATTCTGGGACCAGTCCCGTACTTTTAGGCCAAAAGATAAGAAAGTTCTGGTTTTTGGCCTTACGCTCCCAGCAGGTTGACCAAACATAATATTGGTGGTTATGGCAGGAAAGAGGACACGAAAATGAACATTTTCGCTTTTACTACCTTTGAGCTATCTCCAGTGGTTAAGTCAGTATAAGCAAAAAACTGTTTTTAGGGTCAAAAAATGGCCATTTCCGACGAAATCAGTTTTTTCAAAATTACTGCCACATCTTAAGGACAAACTTGGCTTATTTATACTCAATCGATACAGCGTCCGAATGCGCATTTTATGAATGCCTATTAGCCGAAGGTTATTGTTTTAAGCTTGAGATTTGGCCAAAAAACCATTTTGGCAAAACAGCGATTATTTTGTTTCGAACATCGATTTCTCAAAAACAGCTCGACGGATTCCGGAGATGTTTGGTGGAATTGAAATTCGTACTTCTGCGGAGGGACGATTTTCTTGGTTTGGGGTAAAACGTATCTAGTAGTAAGAAAACTCAATGCGAAGTTGCGAAATTTCGTGCTAACGTGCTTTTGGCCGATTTTCTCGACCGTTAAGACCTACTGAGCCAAATCCGAAAAAACGTCCCTCCGCCCATATGTCCTCCATAGTGGCACATAAAGAACTTTTGGCCGATTCTTCAGTTTTGAGAAATCGATGTTCAAAAATGTTTTGTCTGTATTCATCCTGTTTGATAAAACTGCACTATCAATACATTTACTGCATAACGTGATGAAAAACAGTGCCTGGATCTGAACACAAGACTGCTTTTTAAATGTATTTTACTCGCAGCCATATCATCTTCTCCCCCTTTAGTTCGATCTATAAAAACCACGGTCAGACACCGGACGGAACTGCAAAGGAGGTCTACGATTCCTTTGAGGATAGCGATGTTGAGGTGGCATGGGTTCTCTAGGAGCCCCAAGTGCCCCCGAGGATTTGGTAGAACGGCAGGTGGAGCAGTACCAAAGTAGGGCATTTCAGAATCCGAATCCTCATCATCAAAACCATTGGCGATTTCAGATTCCTTCATTGATAAATCCTTTGAATTGACATACCGTTCTCTGACTTGATCAACGTGTCTACGCCAGATTCCAGGAGCCGTTTCAACTTCAAACAAGGCAGATCCCAAAGCTCCCTTGATAACCCCTGGGACCCATTCTTTCCTGATTTTGCCTAAATGTAGTACCCATACGGGAGTTCCGGGACCCAGTAAAGATGAATCCTTTGACTTTTCTTTTTCTGATCGTGACTCAACCTGGTGCGCATAGGCTTCCGGAATAGCACTTGAAAAGGAGTCTGCCGGGTTACTGGGTGAGGAATGGATCCATAAACCATCAAGCATTCGAAGGACCTTCTTAGATAGTGGCAGGTGATCTTCCGAAGCCTTCTTCATTGCGGTTTTAAAGGTATCCACAAAACGTTCTGCTTCGCCATTAGAGGAGGGGTGGTAAGGAGCCGGAAAAATTTGTACGATTCCATTAGCATAACAAAATCTGGTGAACGCGGTTGAGTGGAACGGTGGCCCGTTGTCAGATACTAGGGTTTTCGGGAGACCGAAACGTGAAAACACCTCTGCTTAATGTAGGATAGTAGTATCAGCTGACTTATACTTTACTTGTATGACCTCTGGCCATTTAGAACCAAAATCCACGAGGATTAACCAATCCTTTTCTTGGTAATATGCAAAATCTATATGAACTCTAGACCAAGGTTCTGCTGCATCCCAGTGCGAATTCTTGATCCGGGGAGGCGCAGGTGCGCTCACTGCACATTGTGTGCAAGCTTTGACTTTGTCTTCAATGTCACGGGTTATTCCTGGCCACCAAAACTTTCCTCGTGCAACTGCTTTCATTCTTGTTTGACCTGAGTGCCCATCATGCAGGACCTCAAGCAATGTCTTCTGGAGCTTTCTAGGAATTACTACTTTCCTGAAAGTGTGATACATCCTTGTGTTATCAATAAATCACTTCTGTGAGTATAGTACGGTTGTAGGTGACTCAGCTTAGCTGAGAGACGCGCAGGCCAACCCTTCTTAATAAAGTGTAGAACCAGCTTCAAATCAGGATCCTTTACAGTCTCTGACTCTATCTCGATCACTGAAAAGGAGAGGCTTAGAATCAAACACGAGATAGCAGATCTCTTCGTCTTCTTCCAGTTCTTGGACTTGTTCTTGGATGAATGGTTTGCGAGAAAGGGCGTCGGCATTGGAATTATTTTTTCCTGTTTTCCGGTAAAATACTTGTAAATAGTTAAATGTAAAAACTTTGTAAAATACTTAAATAAAATACTGTTTTCAAGTAAAATACATTTAAAAAGCAGCCTTGTGTTCAGATCCAGGCACTGTTTTTCATTACGTTATGCAGTAAATGTATTGATACTGCAGTTTTGTCAGTGGCGCACTGGGTAGGATGGCTAGCCATAAAGACTTTGAATCATTTGACCCGGCTGTAGAGGAATGGTCAGCTTATGCTGAAAGAATGAATCTATACTTTGTCGCCAATGATATCGTCGACGAAGCGAAACAGACAGCCATTCTTCTTACTAAAGTCGGGAAGAACATATATGCCCTGATAAAGAGACTCTGTTCGCCGGCAAACAAAACTGTTCGCGAACTTTCTGATCTGTAAGAATCGCATTACCAACCGAAGCGGATTCTGATTGCTGAACGTTTCAGGTTCAATCAAAGAATCCAACATTCTGAGGAGTCAATCAGTGACTTCGTGGCCAATTTGAAGGATTTAGCAAAGTTTTATCAATATGGGGATTGCTTAGAAGACACGATTCGCGATCGATTTGTCTGTGGCCTACAAAATATCAGAATTCAACAAAGGTTGTTAGCTGAGGAAGATCTTAGTATTTTATCGCCATTTGTATCGCCCAAAGCTTGGAAACAGCTAAAGCACAAGCACAAGTATTGCATGGTAATCGCACCTCCAGAGAATCTACGACGGTTCATCGTATTTCAGATAAAGTCAAAAAGACACTGTCTTGTTTTCGCTGTGGAAAGTTTTCTCACTTGGCTCACGATTGTCCCCACAAAGGTCTGACCTGTCATAAATGCCAAAAAGTTGGGCATCTGGCCCAAGTTTGCAGAAGCAGTGCTTCTGGAGCCTACAGTCTGAACCACAAAGGTGGAAAGACGATCAAGCCCAGTCTGAGAAACGGAAAACCGCGACGCACGTATGCTGCAAAATACGTCGATAATGCATCGGAATCAGAAAATGAAGAACTCAAGAAAGAAACTTTGTACAGTGACAGTGAACATTTAGTGTTCTATATTAGGGCTGTTGAAAGGGGAAACTCTGTTAAACCGTTCTGTTCACCAATGACGGTTAATAATGTACCTGTTACCACGGAAATCGATACCGGCGCTGCCATTACGGTTATCGATAAAGCTACGTGGTCCAAAAATTTTGCTTTGCCTTTGAACCCCACGAACATTACTCTCAAAGGGTATGGGGGACAGCGGATTAATACTTGTGGTGAATCCATGGTAAATGTAACATTCGGGTCTGTAACTGAACAATTGCCTATCGTGGTTGCCGATGTAACTGGCCCTCCGTTGCTGGGCCGGAATTGGTTGGAAAAATTGAAACTGGACTGGTCTGAAATTTTCTGTTGTCACTCTCTTAGGGTGAATGATCTTTAACCTGACATTCAGAAAATTTTAGACAAGTTTCCTAAACTTTTTCAGCCGACCCCGGGTACTATGAAAGGTCCGGCTGCAAAAATTCACCTTAAAAAGTCTGCAATCCAGAATTTTTTCCGACCCCGTACACTTCGCACTAAGGAAAAGGTGGATGCAGAAATAGACCGACTTGTTTCTACTGGTGTCATTGAACCTACGGAGTATTCTGAATGGGCTTCACCAGTGGTACCTATAGTTAAGCCAAATGCATCCATTCGTCTTTGCGGAGATTATAAGGTTACAATTATTCCGTATATGGAAGCTGACAATTTTCCTATTCCAAAGGTACAAGACCTAGTGACAAAGTTAGCTGGAGGAAAATATTTCACAAAGTTAGACATGTAACAAGCGAATCTGCAGGTGCCACTAGATGAAGAAAGTCAATTGCTCACTACCACCAGTACTTCCAAAGGATTGTTCAAGCTGAAGAGGCTACCCTTTGGAATTTCTTCAGCTCCAGGAATTTTCTCAGCAACCTGCGAAAGGTGTTAAAGATTCTTGCTGACAACAACGTCAATCTTAACTTGGAAAAAATGTATTTTTGCTGAAACATCAATTAAGAATTTGGGTTTGCTGGTAGACAAAGACGGAATCCATGGATCATCAGAAAAAATCAAATGCATCTTAGAAGCCAAAGAGCCCACAAATGTTTCGGAACTTAGAAGTCTTTTAGGAATGATAAATTATTACGGCAGGTTTATTCCTAACCTGTCAGAAATTGCACAGCCACTTAATAATCTGCTAAGGACAGTACTTTTAATTTTGACAGCAGGTGTCAGAAAGCTTTTCAAGCAATCAAGGAATGTCTCACCTCTTTACCAGTACTGTGTCATTTTAATCCCGAGATCAAAATCCTTCTCTCTTGTGATGCATCTCCACAAGGATTAGGTGCGGTTATTGCACACCAGTTTCCTGATGGGCAAGAGCGACCCATAGCTTATGCATCAAGATCACTGTCACCAGCCGAAAAGAACTATTCTCAAATAGAAAAAGAGGCTTTGTCTATAGTGTTTGCCATTAAACAGTTCCATGATTATTTGTACGGTCAAAAGTTCACTTTAATCACAGATCACAAACCACTGCTGGCTATTTTTGGCCCAAAATCAGCAATTCCTGCCATTGCAGCCAGCAGAATGCAGCGATGGGCGATTTTTCTGACCGCATACAACTATGACATTATCTACAAAACAGTGCCTGGATCTGAACACAAGGCTGCTTTTTAAATGTATTTTACTTGCAGCCATATCACTGTTATATGTCAGCATATCAGAAAATTTCTGTTAGTTTTTTGCTAATTTTGCCAGTTTTGTAAGCCCAAGTGTCTGTCCAGATAATAAGCTTTAGAACGATGTATAAAGCTCTTTCCAACTCTCAAAATTGCGTAAGTTATAGCGTTTCAAAGACTCACCATTAAAGCACTGCACAAAAGGATACCACCACCTTAAGTCTTAGCTACTACACTAGCCGCACTGCATTATTCAGGCATTTTAATTGAATTGCGATTCGCGGATTTCCCACTAACAATCGGTTGAGTGATTGAGATTAACCAGATGCATCGTTTCATTTTGCGTGTCGAACGTCAAGGTGCTAGTCGCCAACCGACCGCTGCTAATCCCCTTTGCATTTTAGTGCAATTTGGTTTTTGCTTTCACTGTATGTACTTTCACTAATCGATGATTTCTTCGGAGGATTCAAGAAAAATAACGACGCGGTGTATTTTTAAATTTCAAAATATTTTGTTATTAGAATCCATTGAAACTTCAGCAATAAAGTTAGTTTGGATTCCTCTAAAAGCCAAAGAACTGTCCCTTTTTGTTACTTCTAAAAAATAAATATACTACAACATCAGTGCATGACAAAGGCGTACATGCATTTCATACTACAACACCGGGGAAGTTATTTCGCTCCAGCGGAATACCAGCGGAATTAAAAGTTCGCTTCGACAAAAAGTGGAAATAAAAAATAGTGAAAGCTTGTATTAATTATTTCAAAAGCGGAGGTGTTATGGATTTATAGAGTTATGGCTTTCAAACTTTAGATTAGATAACAAACATTGATCTTATAACTATGCAAAACTACATTAGTCTAATGAGGGTTAACCTTTCATTTGTGCTCTGCTCAAACAAGACCGTCAACTAAAAGAGCCTAAAGGTTTGCCGCAGTCGAACTCATGAAGAAACTATTATTCTCAAAATGCAATTATTATGATGAGACAATAATTCTAAGCTGGTGAAAGGTTGCACATACAAAAGTGCCAAAGGTGCAAACTTTACATTCTGCTTAGTTGTTCAATATTTTCTAATTATTAGATAGAAAGATTTGAGAAGGCCCTCGTTGCGGAGAGGAGTTTATATTCAACTAAATCAGGATATGTCATGGCAAAAGAAAGCAGCGAGATAACGTAATATTTTATCCATTTCGTAATCTCGGTTGTTTAAATCGTAATTTCAAACAGCGGAAAATTGATTTTTCCGAAAGCTGCAGTTTATGTTTCAGTTGCTGTGATCTAGCTTTACTTATTTTTGAAATGCTTGTTTCTGTAAACACAGCTTTTGGCCTTTACTGATCACACAAGCATTGCAGAAAAGTCGACTTGTAGTTGCTTAATTTCAATATTTTACTAGCACAGATAATACAGTAGGTGATACGTTTGACAAAACAATGATTATAATTTTACTTCGTCCAGCTATTAGCGTGTAACTAAAGATTTGTTGTTTCTGAGATCAGCAATTGTTGTCGTTCTTTCTCATTAATTATCGGCTTTGCGGCTACTTGAATGAATGGATCACATTCTACTATCTGAGGGACCTCATGATGGCCTAATCGATTTTTCTCTTCAGCATGGTCTGGAAGGTTATGGTTACTCGCTTTCCGATTATTGTTGGGTCGACTTAATGGAGGTCCCAAAAAGCAGGTTAATGGTATAATGCCATAAATAAAGGGATGAATTACTGCGTTCAGCAGAATCAAATAGTGCAAAGAGTACAGTACTTGGTCATTCACAATCCTACTGCCCAACATTGATACGATATTATAGGGCAGCCAACATACCACATAGGTGAACACCAAGTAAGCTGATTTGTGAAAAAGCTGATATCCTAGGCGAGATGCTTGACTCTGACGCCTGGAAGTAGTCACGACTTCAGAACTTCTGCACAATGTCACAACTGCGTACAGGTATGCTACAGCCGTTACCACAGCCGGTGCCCAGAATACCGTGATCAAATGAGATACGTTGTACAGATTTTCAGTTTTAAAAATTTTTGTGGTATTGGTTTCGATACGTTGCACAAACCATATGTTTAGACACAAACTGTCTGTAATGAATGTTCCGTTAATAATGTGAAGAAAATGGGCTAAATTAGTGATGTAAGCAGTTGGCAAGCTACAAAGCAGTGCAAAAGTCCATGCCAAGAGCACCAGTCCTCGGGTTAGTTTTACTTTAAATTGAGGAGAGGGATTAATTATTTTCACTTCCAGTAGTCGGACCAATGCTATCGTTGCTATCATGTTGGACGAGACGTAAAATGATAAACTGTTGCCGAAATGGAAAAACTTGCAGGCCACGGAGCTAGCTTTTGTCCAACTACTGTAACTCAGCTGTTTGTTCAGTTGATAGGGAATGAATGCAATCAGTGTTAGAAAGTCTGTAAAGTTGACATGTTGCAGCACCAATCGATAGTGTGACGATAACTTTCCGTTACTACTGATGCTCGTTTTATGTCCCGGAAGTAATCGGATAAAACTGATGTAACAGTTTAACAGTGTAACACAGTGTAACACAGTGTAACACCAAATGTGAAAATTAGTGTTAGTACGATGACAGCTAACATCACTGTTGGCTTTTGGATTCTAAAACAGTGAAATTGAACGATATCATTGTGAACATACAAGGTGTTATATTGTTATAGTGCTGATATTCACATTGGAAAATCAATTATTTCGCCCTTAAAACGTCGATACAAAATTCAATCACTGCATCATAAAGTGAAGCAATCCATACTCCCTGAACTCTATAGTTGCCCCGTTAACGTTTTGTTTGATATTTATCACGTAACTGAGCAGCTCTTTCATAAGCCAGAACCGGCAACTACCATGTTGACGGTTTAAAAGGAAGCTGGATCCATTAGACCTCCTTTCTAAACCTGCGGTTGCCCACCATTCCAGCTGTCAAATAGAAAAGGTAGCGCTGGAATTCAAACCTTTAATCATTTATTTATTATTTCCAATAGTTTACTGTTCTGTAGATGTGGGGATGGCGTTAATCTTCAGAAGTCGTCCAACTCTAAGATTAAAATCTATTTGTAATAAATATTTCCGCGAACTGTAATTGACGACAGCTATATAAACTTCGCTTTTCTGTATCTACCGAGCGATTGTTAATAATGTGATGTTAAGTAATCAATCAACAGGGAATAGTCTGAAAGAACAATTGAACGTTTTTTAAACAGCAATATTGTATGATATTATTGACGCGTCAAGACATGTAACGCTTGAGCCTGTGACTCAGAATAAATCTATTACATTTATTCAAGCTAAATCTCGAAGACACCAGAAATAACCGGTGGTGCTTTGTTCGATAACATGTTCGATCAATAACTCTAACAGACAGAAACTCTACAAGAATATTGGGTGACATCGATTTATTGTGCGATGAAATGTGCGATTTCTGTCAATGGTCACCATTTTGAGACATTGGTCACGAAAAGACAGAAACCGTCTGACAAGTACCAGAATATTTGCTGACACTTGATGTAAATACGGCACATACATGCTTAGGTAGTGTATTTTAGTTCAATGTAATCCAATATAAGTTTCTCATAGAGCCCAGTTTTAAATCATCGTAGTTGCTGGGATATTAACGAGTTCATAAGGTAAAGCATTTTCCTGCACATGGTTTGAGTAATTGTACACAGTACAGCAAAGTGTTGGCACTACTTCCAGATAATAGCTATTAAAGTGCTTAATTAGAGAAACTTAGTTTGAAATCACAATTCCGGACTGTACTGAGTCACATACTACTACTACCACCACACATATGTAAACATTCTAACTGCATAAACAATTACGTGAAATTAAACCCTTGCACCGGGCACCTTGCACCGAGCATAGTGCCACTCAGCGACACCCACGAAGACTGACAACGTGCTATGCGAATTTGTTGCAATGATTACAAGTCAGCTTTAATGAAGGTATCGTTTTCTCAAATAAAAAGGAAAATGGTGCATATTAGAACATAGTCTTCAATAATGTTACGCCAAAGCTCTAACAACATTTTGAAAAAGAAAGACTGATCGTATGTAATTAGGTTTTTGTAATGCAGGTTTTTTCTTCCACCTAGTGGCTCGACAATTACCAAAGATAATCTAGGCTACTAAGAGTGAACTAGCCTTCTGCAGAAAAAAGGGAACACGAACCAGGGGACTGTTTCAAAGTTCGTTCCTTTCCTTTTTCTAAGTAGTTCAAGTCTGCTATTAATAATTGACTAACTAATCACACATGGGCAATGGCTAAGATCATGACCTATACAGAAAATGGAAGTTTTATTCGTAGGCCAATAGTAATTTCCTATTACGCTTTTTCACTGTTATTTTGCATATCAAGGCCAATAAATGTTTTCTTTATTAAAAATCAGATTCGATTTCAGCAAATACTGTATTTTCTTGAAATAATAGAATTTTTTTATAATTTCGTCCGATGATTACCCGTATATACTAGTTGTCCTAAAACCTGCCAAGTACGTAAATTTTTTAACTTTTCTATTATCTTATATTTGAAACCTGCACAGATGCTCTGCTCTGAGTGAGGATTGCAAAATTCCCGACCCTTTCGAAGCGACGTGTTGCTCTGGCACATAATCACACAGTACTCGGGGGGGGGGGGCTTTATCCCCCAGATCTGGAGATACCACTCAAGAATTCGAATTTTTCCGGTTTGATGGACATACGGTCCCCCATAATGTTCCCCCATGCAATTCGTTGTCACAGCAGACTTGGTCACAGCAGTTCTTAGACTGGAAATCTAGTTTCAACTTAGCGACAATTAACAGTATCATTGCCATTGCGTAATTCAAGGTAAGTTTTATAAAAATTAGTATTAAACACTAATACACTAATACACCACTGCTTTATGCTAAACATTTCAAGTAACAGTTAATTCGGCAATGCATCTAGTAGCTGTGGTACCAAAGCAGCTATCTGGTTATTCAAAGGGAAAAATTACATGAAAACTTACAAGAATCATTCTATTAGTTACATTTTTTAAAGAACTGTTGTTTTTGAGATCAGCTGCTGAAGCTGTTGATCAGTTCCGTTAATTACCGGAGTTACAGCAGTAACTTGTTGCAAAGGACTTCCTTCGTGCGGGTGTGACAGGTCACGATTCGAATGGTTGTCGTGATCTGAGTCCTGATTCCGATGTGCAATCCGGTTTACCGTTGGAGGTCTGACTTCACGTACGTAGCAGGACAGTGGTATAACCCCGTAGGCAAATGGATGAACTGCGGCGTTCAGCAGAATCAGATAATGTAACGAGTAGACTATTCGATCGTTCACGATGCGACTGCCCATAATTGATACTATGTTATAGGGTAGCCAACATATCACATAAGTTATCACCAAATAAGCGGATTTGTGCAAAAGTTGGTATCCAAGTCGAAGAGCTTGACTGTTGCGTCTTCCAGTATTCACAAATGCCGATCGTTTGCACAATGTTGCGATTGCACACAAATAGGTTACGACTGTTACCGTAGCAGGCGCCCAAAACACAGTAATCAAATGGGACACATAGTAGAAGTGTTCTGCTTTGTAGATTTTCGTGGTGTTGGTTTCTATGCGTTTCACAAACCAAAAGTTCAGACATAAGCTGTCTATTGAGATGGTGCCGTTAATGAAGTACAGAAACTGCGCTAAATCGGTGACGTAGGCAGTTGGCAGACTGCACAGAAGGGCGAACGCCCATGCCAATAGAACTAACAGGCGAGTTGCTTTCACCTTGAATTTCGCATCCGGTTTTAGGATTCGAACTTCCAGCAGTCTAACCAATGCAATGGTGGCGATTAGATTAGATGAAACATGGAATACCAAACTATTTGTGAAATGGATCAACTTACATGCAGCCGAACTCGAACTTGTCCAACTACCGTAATTGAGCTGCTTGTTCAACTGGTATGGTATGAAAGCAACCAGTGTTAGAAAGTCCGCAAAGTTTACATGTTGCAACACGAGACGATAGTGCGATTTTAGTTTCGCACCATTGCTAATATGAGAGCTGTTGTGGCGCGGAATTAGACGAATAAAGCTAATAATGCACAAAATCACGCCGATAATCAAGATCAGAATTAAAATGAGGATAGCCAGCATACTGTAGAATCGTTCTGAAACGTGTTACAAGAAATAGTATTAATGTTGCGGTATTAGTATTAGTCCGGTATTAGTTCAACTCAGTTTTAATATTGACAAAATTATTTGTGCTGTGTTAGTGTGTTGTGCGGATTATTTATACTATCGAAAACCGAAACAAGTTGGCTCCGAAGAGGGCAATCTTTAACTTCGTAGACTTTTACGAATTTCTGTAGGAAATTGTTTCCAATGTGTTTTAATTGCTTCAAAATGGTTTTAATGTAATAATATATCTTCTCATTGTTTCTATTTTATGTATAATCAAAAACGTCTAACGAGACTTCTCAGTTTGCTCCTATATTCCAGCATCAGCTTACTGACAGTTGCAACGCTCGTCTACTTAACCATGAACAGCGGACGAGAAATTATCCGTTTTAGTGCCCAACAGATATAGCAAACAAAGTTCAATCTTGTGAAAATTTTAATAAACTACTATATTGGTGAAGTACAGTAACACATAGCTACAGCTCCTCCATTTCCATCCTTGCAAACTTATCATGGTAGGATAAAATTATTCTGAATGATAAAAACATTTTGTGGGTGGAGATTTATCTTTCGCTTGCAATATCTACTTTAGTTCCGTCGATTTTAATGCGCCCTTTTAAACCTATGTGAGCTCCCAAGCTACAATGATGCGTTCAAATATGCGCAACCGTTTGGATTGCTGACAATTGACAACTGCAAGAAGACATCAAATTCCTGGTGGTCTGCGAATGGTCTGCGTTTGCTCCATAGTTAAACACCTTAATCGTCACATGAGTTTAAGAAAACTTCAGAGATTCTACTGAGCAGACACCGCCCGAAAACGGATGCGAGGTGTCGGTTGATTTTTTTCTAGAGCTAAAGCATCACAAACAGAGAATAAAATGATCGTAGGCTGATACTAAACTCCGGTCACATTAAAGTGACGGGATATATTCCTTCGAGACATCCGAAGTGAGATATTTTGAGATAACACTATTAAGGACATGTAAGTTTGCAAGCAACTGGAATGTTAGAAAGAAAATAATAGAATTATTCCTGAATGATCACATTTTCTAAGGCAGAGGAAAAATTTCAACACACACATATCCATAGTTTATAAAAAATGGGAAATATTCTCGCAAACATGACACGACAGAAAAGTTGAATTATTGAGTTTTGCTTTGTCCAGGCCAGGCGCTGATGAAGTTTATGAAGTTTATGAGCTTTATCATGTTTTCCAGGCCGTGATAGCATTAGGTTATTTGTGGGCCTTTATCGGTCGAAGGAACTCAACACATATAGGAAACTACGGAAAGACGAAAAGGTTGTGTAGAACAAATGATCTTCAAAAGCCACTTATTGGCCATATCTGGAAAAACCTGGTTAAACAGCACTGTGTATGTCCTCTTGTGCCATTAGTGTTAAGTTGTTTCATATATCGAGCACAATGATGGAAGGATGGTGAGAAAAATAACAAGCACTCTGGGGACCAAGCGCGTTGCAAATATTAAACAGTATTAACAACTAATTGGTAATTTGTGGGATTGTTGTGCCAAAGCTTAAACATACATTCAGGGACATACTGTATTAAGAGTGTTCCTTGTTTTCCCATAAGTGTGTCTCTGCTTACGTCAGACCTTGGGGGGTAACTAGGTGCTTGTGCACTAGCACGAATCTGCCATAATGCTAGCCATCCTGAGCACCGAAAGGTGGAAACCTTTGTGCTTTCTGCAATCAAGTGGAAAACTGTGCAGCTGCAGCCATCTTCGAGGAACTTATTACCAAAGTGACAATATTCACTTCTGGTTTCATACAATGAAACTGAAACTCCTGTCATTAATAATATATGCTGTGATGCTAGTAATGCGGTGACGCATGTTTACCGAAACAAACTGTTTGAGGAACGTCAAATCAAACTGTTTGAGGAAATGATGTACTTATTAGCAAAATTAAGACCTGTTGTGCTGACGGCTCAACAGTACAGAAATCTGCTAGAAATTTGTTTATTCAGACTTTTTCATTAAATCTATGTAGTATGTCATTAGGATAGGTGTTACTCCTACTGTGCGGAATTTGTGCAGAGTTGAAAGTCGTTCAGAAATCTAATAAGATGTCTGTCATTAATGTACTTATCAGATTATCAGCTTACAGGATTCCAACGGGGCTGTAATGTTATTCACATAGTCACCAAGGGGACGACAACCCATTGCGAAAATAGGGATTAGCCCCCACCAATTATTATATGACAGCACGAAAACAATCAGAGCCTTTCTATATCTTGTGCCTGGTCTGTGCAGGGGGCTAAATGATCAGGCAAGTCACGGGCTTGGTTCGACCTAAAAACGCCCAGCCGCGGTTTAAGTCGGTGAAGCGCGGCCCAGCTCTAAGTTAGCTAGTTAGCTAGGTAGTCAGTTATTAGGTAGTTATTTTGTACGACAACTTGCCATTCATTTGTTCGTTCGAAATCGGATTTAGTTCAGGGCCGCGCTTCACACAGCCCTTATAAAGTTTGCTAAAGTTAAGAGGGTTTTCCAAGCACCTTAGGAGGACCTCCTAAACTGTTTCACAAAACTACTTGGAGATTGGTCTTAAATTTTAACGCTAAGAGAGCTCTTAACTAAAATTTAGGAGCCCTCTTATGTTTGCTCTTAAGTTTGTTACTTATACATAACACATATCTTTGGTAATTTCAACGTAAGATAATTGATGATAACTAACTGAAATTAATTGAAGCCACGTATACTAAATAATTAATCCCATTATTGGTGCAAAAATCTTTATTTAAAAATGTAAGTTTAGTGACGAAAACTAAACATTTTAAACTTGAGAAATTTCAGGATATAATCCATCGCATTTATTCAAAATGTGTTTCTTATATTTATAGTTGCGTATTTGCATACAGTTATGGCAAAACATAACAAACAGTGCTGTTTTGAACTTAGGAGGGGGATTAAGAGTGCTAAAACGTGCTCCGATTTTAGGAGCGAACTTTAAGAGCTCTCCTAAACTAGGAGCCCTTTCATGAAACAGCTAAATCTTAACTTTGCTCTTAACTTGCAAAGTTAGGAGCTCCTAAAGATAAGGGGGCTTCGTTAAACGCCTCGAATGCATTTTTGGGCTTTAAGGTGCTGGTTCGGGTATTTGCAGCAGATTTTAAAAGACTGTAACTTGCCCAATTCTTGGAATTCAACGACAATTTTTAGATCATTTTAAAGCTAGTTTGTGCTTGTTACAGCTAGGTAGGGTATACCTGTTCCATTTCAACTCTTCGACTTGAACATGCGATAATAAGAAAACAATTTTTGAACATGGACATGAAAATTAATTCGAATCCTCTCATCAAGACCTACATCTTTGCTTTTGAGAGAAATTTTCGATTCCTCCACGGATTAAGAGATAAAAAGCGAAAATTGATTTTCGAGGTCGAAAACTGGCCATTTTTCGAAAAAATTTCTTCCGACAGCTTCAGCTGAGCTGGTATCTTGATCAAGTATTGTCCATATTTGTATTTCTACGGCACATGATATGCCCAACGGAGAACCCTCTGTGGCATTTGTACCTGAGCACTGCAAATAGAATTGGAAATTTTGAAAACCGCAACCAGATTTTTTTGAACACGGATTTGTCTGAACTCATACAGACAGATAAAACTTTCTTTACAAACGCCATTTTGGACAATTGCCGAGCCGAGCTAAAATTGGTTAAGTTTTGCTGAAGTTAGCTTCAAGAAAATCAACTCCCCGTCCGAATTGTTTGCTTGATCCTGAAAGAAGATGCCATTGCTTTATTAAATTTTAAAAATCCTGGGATGCGGTAATTAATATTTCAATTAGCTTGTTATTTTTCAGAACAAAACCTTTCGCCAATAACTAAGCTTGAGTGGCAAATTCGCTGTTTGGATCATGTATGGTAGAAATTGACTCAAATGCAGAAACAAATTCAGGATGTGGATACTGTAATGTTAGGCGTAAGTAGGAATCCGAGTTTCGCGTAAACATTCTTTAAGCGTAAGTAGGAATGTGAGATTTGACAGAAAGAATTAGGCGTAAGTAGGAATTGGAGCTTTGAAAACGATTAGGCGTAAGTAGGATAGGCGTAAGTAGGAGTAAGCATGCCGAGAGCTTTTTACGGTTTAGCGTTTTGCATTTTTGTTCGAGAGATATAAGTTTTCAAACTTGAAAAATTTTGCCGAAAATCAGACAAAATTTACATTTTTTGTCAAAGACTTAGGCTTATTTGATCATTGAACAGTTTCAGAAAGAATAGACCGGAAGATGTTTCTTTTAAAGCCGAAACTGGTCGTTCTCTTTAGTTTTCTCACAATTCGAGATATCCATGTTCAAAAATGTTGTATCAATACATTCTCAGCTTTAAAATTATATAGGAATTATGGCTGAACTTTAAGAAGTGAGCAAACTTCATTATTTCCAAGTTTGTTACAAACACCCGAACCAGCATCTTAAAGTCACTGGTCAAGCAGAAAAGCAACAGAATTCATGATAGAAAAGAGTCTAAGTGAAAAATGCTTTTCAGTTTTTCAAGTGGTGCTCAAATTTTGATTCGGATGTCAGGACCATGAAGCTAAAAGTAGTTGACACTGCCTAAAAGACCTTAAAGTAGTGCTTGCAATTATTATTAATACCTGTGCATCCGGTTTCGTCTCCCAAAATGCCAAACCCTTGCACACTGCGTGGAAAACCACAATTAGTTACAGACCTTCCAGTTACCCCTGTCAAGTGAAAATTAAATTGCAGAAAGTCAGCCAAGAACACTTAGCGGTTTCACGAGCTTATTGGAGGAATAAACGAAAAAAGAATAGCTTTCAAAGCAAACAGACAGATAAAAAGGACAGCGCAAAATAACCAACACAATTCTAATACCACGAATCAAATCAAAGAAAATATAAACAAAACAAAGTCACACAAATGCTCACTGTAAAAATATCCCAGCCCAGTAAACATGAATACTCTGTGAAAACAAACTAACTCCAACTAAACAACTGTAATCTCAAACTATTTAATATTAACAAGAGTACATAATAACTAAAAGTGTGACAAGCGTCCCACTCTTAGTTATTAGGTTGCAGACATCATCTGCACAATAACGGCCACAACTGACTACCTAGTGACCCCCCACAACTGAGTACCAGGTACACAATTGTGTACCAGCACTCGCTTGTATGTTTACATGTTGAAGCAAAAAACATTCTATCAGCCGTTGGCCAATTTTGAGCCGTTGGCCACAATTGTACTTGAACTGTAAGTTCGAGTTGTCAGTGTTTCATAAAACTTTTCTTCCCACTCGCGGAAATTAGCTAAGCAAGTTGTCAGACCTTAGAATATATAAACGCAAGTTCAAGTGCAAGTTCGCAAGTAGCCGAGCTTTTTACCTTAGTGCTACACCCCAGTTGCTTTCGCGATGAGGGATAGTGCCATACCAAATTTCGCGCTGGGTCCACGGTACGGCACTGCATAATTGCATATCGCAATTACCCGAGGCGTAGGCAAGGCTACTGTCGGAGCAGAAGTGGCCACGCTGCTTCAACCGTATCGTGGACACGCGTTAGCTCCATTCAAAGGGGTTTCCCTTTGAGCCGAGCCGACCTTTAGCCGAGCTTTTAAAAGTTAATCAAAAATGTTTCAAAATTTATATAAATTTCAAAAATTTAATAAATTATTATAGAGATATATCCCTAAGATTGTTATAGTGAAATTTCTGAAAAAATATTAAAATTTATACAGATTATAGCAATTTTTTCCATTTGTTCAGTGAAAATTCACTTAACTACTACTCCTGCAGTGCAAGTTGCATGGTGTAGATTTAATTAATTATCTAGCTACCCTACCTACGGTATGCCTAGTTGGTCCCTAGACTTATCTATTTATGTATACTGTAGCTATAGCCTTTAAAGTTTAACTTTCGTAGACTTGTTACCTTTTATCTTGGAGATGCTGTGTCATGTAATCATTTAAAATGTTGCACCAAGATATTGACGTCGAAACATATTACAGTTGAACTTTGAGTTATGATTGAAAGTAGATTTTTCGAAAAATACCACTTTCCAAATTCCGGCAAAGCGAATATAGCAATCGTGAGTAAATTTCATAATCAGAAAGCTGTTACTTAGATTAGTCCAACGATCTAAAGTTTTTGTGGCCACGACTTATATTGTCTCTGGAATGATTGTCTTAAACAATTTCCCTTATTTCAGTTGGATTTTGCTAGTTTAATCTGGCTCAGGCTAATCAAGGCTTCAGGCTACATGTCATGTTATGATAGCCAAAAACCAGCTGAAATAAAGGAAATTCTTTAAAACTTCATTTAATATAAGTCGTATCCGCGAAAACTTTATATCGTTGGATTCAGCTCAGATTGGACTATTGTGAATATGTTATTTTTACTCACATTTGCTGTATTCTTTTTGCCGGAATTTTGGGTCCTAAAGCTGTATTTTTCCTAAAAATGGACTTTCACAATTGGAAATACCACATATACCAGGTCAACGCGGAAGCCTAGGCGGTCCCAAGTACCTTTTTCCATTGAGCGAGTCGCTAATAATAACCAGCCAAAACCGCAAAAGCGGCAAAGATCAAAGGATTTTGAAAATCAAAAAACTGGAAAAATTCACGCAATTTCCAACAAAAAAGGTGTGTAGATCTTTCGAATAAGGGGAAAAGTTTCATGAAAAAATTGTGGCAGTGACATTTACCGATCTTTCTGGACATATAAAAGCTGCACCCTTTAAAATCGAATGAGACATTTCAAAAATTTAGGAATAAAAGCAATTTCGCTTTCTACATTTTTTGGACAGACTTTAGCAGACCCCTGCAACTTGCACTTCAAGTGCAAGCACGCAAGTACCGTTTGTGGGTTTATGCAACATTCTACTGGTGACCTGCATATGTATAAGTTGCCTGTTTCAAGTTTTGTAAAACTGCCTCCTGGTTAGAAAGGTGCACCAGGTATCAAATTTCTGTCTGAATGTTTTCTATATTTTGCTATTTTGCTATATTCACGCTATGCTATGCTATATATGTTTCTACAGGCTTCCTATTATGGCAAATTTGCTGTTTCACCGTTCTTTGCAATTGCGTAATGTCGAAGGGTGCTGACCAGACATGTGCAGGCTGGGAAATTGTGGGGGGAGTGAGCCGGGGCCGAGGGCCGCCAGAAAACTTCCGGTTTTCCCCCAATCCAGATTCCAGATTCTAGGGGAGTGAGGGACCCCTCTGGGGGGGGGGAGGTGAAACCCCCCCCCCCCCCGACACCCAAAGCACATGTATGGTGCTGACTTATGTCAAGCAGACGCATGCACATTATAAAATCAGTGAGTTTAATGGAATCCGACTGGCTCTAGTCTTAATTAAGCCATCCTCAATAGTATTCAGGCTCAACTGCTACGCATCACTGATACAGCCTATGCATTGTAGCCCTAACATAAAACCTCAAAGAAAGAAAAGTTAATAGTAGTTTAATACAGAGCTACAGCACAATAGATTACAAGTGTTACGAAATATTGTTTTTACAGTTGGTTCATTTTTACAGTTTTCACACTAAAGTTCCGTAGTTTTTGGGAGTAGTCCCTGTTGTTGTTGTCTCCCACAAGCCATCATAGCTACAGTAACCTGATCCGTTGAGTCTCGCCTGGCTATGTGATCTACTTTATGATTTAAAGGTTCAACTTGCTCTTCAATGCGTTGATCTGCGTATTGATTTCGCCTAGGTCGGTTTAATTCCGGCCGACCACCCGGAGTTCCCAAGAAGCAGGTTAATGGTATAACGCCATAGACAAAAGGGTGAACTGCAGCATTCAGCAAAATCAGATAATGCAACGAGTAGACTGTTCGTTCGTTCACTATTCGACTGCCCATAATTGATACTATGTTATAGGGTAGCCAACAGATCACATACGTGATCACTAGGTAAGCTGATTTGTGCAGAAGTTGATATCCGAGACGAGAAGCCTGACTCTGACGGTTAGAAGTATTTAAGAGCGCAGATCGCTTACACAGCGTCGCAACTGCGCACAGGTAGGTTACTGCCGTCACCGTAGCTGGTGCCCAGAATACCGTAATTAAATGAGAAACATAGTACATGTTCTCTGTTTTGTAGATTTTTGTCGTATTGGTTTCAATACGTTGCACAAACCATATGTTTAGACACAAGCTGTCAGTGATGAATGTTCCATTAATAAAATGCAAAAAGTGAGCCATATTGGTGATGTATGCAGTCGGCAGGCTGCAGAGCACTGCAAAAGCCCACGCAGAAAACACCAATCCTCGAGTAAGCTTCAATTTAAATTGAAAAGAAGAGTTTAGAATTCTGACTTCCAGTAGTCGGAGCAATGCTATCGTTGCTATCAAGTTGGACGAGAGATGAAACGATAAGCTATTGCAGAAATGGAAAAACTTGCATGCCACGGAGCTAGAGTTTGTCCAGCTACTATAACTGAGCTGTTTGTTCAGTTGATACGGGATAAAAGCGATGAGTGTTAGAAAGTCGGCAAAGTTGACATGCTGTAGCACTAAGCGGTAGTGAGGCTTCAACTTTCTATTGTTGTTGCTCGTGGTGTTCTGTCTTGAAAGTAGCCGGATGAAACTTATGGTGCACAATGTAACACCAAATACAAAGATGAGAATTAATATGATGATGGCAAACATGGCTGTTTACAGTATTAATTCTAAAATATTGAAAACTAATTATGTCAGCATAGAACCACGGAAAACTTATGAGACATGCAAATTGCAGGATTTGATATTTTAAGTTTACTTATATTCCCTGAAATGTTATTCAAACTTAATACTCAAACAGGTCATAATACTGTGGCAAGCCTTGCCTGCTGACACTTGACAGCTGCCTTACTTTGAAATAGTTGTCAAAATATTAATCATAGTTATTAAGTGTGCTCAAACCCAATGACGTAAGAAATTTTTTAAAAGTGCATGGCGGGCACGGTTTTGGTGGATCAGTTCAGAGATAACTAACTCTTAGAAAACAAATGAAATTATCTTACTCTGCAGAGCAAAATTAGTGCTTCTGAAAATTCAATTGACAGCTGCCAGCCTGGAAGATATCTACTGGAGGAGTGTTATCAACTTTGCCAGGCGGATGTAAATTAGCAGACAACAGGGAATCCTCTAAAATGATAACTGAATTATTCACAAGTATATTGGTTTTATATCATAGACATACAGAAACTATTAGAAGTTGATGGGGTTGGCAAGAAATTTGGCAGAACAAAAAATTCAGTAGAAAGTAAAAAGTAAACAGATTTTAACTTACAATCTTGTCTAAATATGCAATCTGTAGCTATTTTAAGAGATTGCTAGCTTGTTTGGAAAATGTTTCAGCGGCCTGCCATATGCTTACTTAGTTTAGAGCAAACATTCTGTTATTACTTAATCTGAGCTTCCTAGGGTTGTCCCCTTCCTAGGGTTGTCCTAGGGTTATTTTGACATTTCTGACCCTTCGAACTTTTTTTCTATGTGGGGTCACGGATTGCCCAAAACAGCTTCCTTGTTCAAGTGCATTGCGCACAAAGGCGGTTGATTAAAAGAAGTCTGGAGTACGGAGAACGACATGACTAGTGCAGACAATTACATCATTTGTTTACCAGTATACATGGAATACATTTTCCTGGTGCTACAAGCAAAACAATGTTTTTAAATATGCTTCGATTTGACAACTTAGAAGGCTGCACGCAAGAGACGAAAAGGTAAGCTTAAAACAATGTTTAGACGGGTTGGGTTATAAAGCTAACAAGGTCAATTTACGGATGCATGACTACAAAACTTTGAATATACTCAGCTATTTTAAACACATCCTTTAAGCTTTGGCTGCTATACATTTTGCGAAAACAAAAACCCCTGCAGTGCGGAGCCCCCCAGAAGTTGAAAAATTTTTCTATTTAGTGACCTAAGTGGAATTTTTATAGAGCATTCTTTCAAATTTTGTTTTAAATAATTAAGGCCCTAGCACGTGTTGCTGCACGCAAATGATGTAAAACCTGGTCAAAGTACACTAAATAAGTCATTTGGTACTCGTTTTAGGCTACGAAACACGTATTGTGATGGCAGGATGCACTTATTTGTCGCCGAAGGCGAGAAAATTTTTTGAAAAATGGACGTTTTATACATGACACGGAAAAATGCCTGAGGGTCCACAATTCCACTCTTTCCTTTAAGTGTATAGGGGTATCTTTGTGTGAAAGTTTGTAGTAAATGAAAACCCTTCAATTTCAAACGGCTCACAATCATACATGTGCTTGGGGGGTTTGCGCCCCCCCGACCTGGAGCTCGCCCGCAGAGGGGTCCCTCACCCCCCTCCCCAGAATCCGGATTTTTCCAGGGTTTTGGGCAAAAAACCAGAAAAATCCGTTTTCCGGCGGCCGGCGGCCGACGGCTCACCCCCCCCCCCCCAGAATTTGCCCTCCTGCACATGTCTGCCCACAATCGCTAAACATTGGTGCCATGTTTGAAAAAACCACTTTTAAAACATTACCGTTTGTAGGATGCTAACTGGAAATGACGATGAATCGGTTTTTTCGCTTCTGTGGAGACTTCAAATCGACACGCTTCCCTGAATCTTACGGCCTTAGTAGTTCTAGCAGCAATGGATAATTTGATTTCAGCAGAAGTGTCCTATTTGTTAGCTGTGACGGCAAAATATGAGAATCGGTTATATTTCGCGTAGGTTAAAATATGCCAATTTCCAAAAGCATAAATGCAGTGCTTAACAAGATCTTTGACTGAACACAATCATGACTACACAACGCGGCAATAGACAAATCAGATGGATAGTTAAGGCAATGACCTCAACGACTGTCCCCGTAAAAGGTAGGACAGTAAAATCTGTCGCTGCCAGGAGGACTCACAGGGATTTGTATGCACTCTAGCTTTGTATGCACGCTGGCTTCGCCTGCAAGTGAGCTCACAAAATTTTGTGAGCACTGAGCAGAGCAAGCAGTGCTGCAACAGACTTATTATAGGGCCCAAAAAGTCAGAAGATTGGTCTTCTGGACTGTCACTGTCGCGTCTTGAAAGACTGATATTTATTGTAGTTTTCAGTAGTTTAAATGCTTTTCAACTTATTTTGCATATTTATCTTGTTCATTTATCTCGAATCTAGACATAACATGTCCAAGCATCTGAAAACGTGATTTTCGTATTGCAAATAAGCGTTATGTATTAAGAAAAACAAATTGTGAAATATAAAGCCACTTCAAAATTATTTCAACTAAACCTTTAAGTTCAAGCTAAAATAAACAAGTTGGCCCCTAAAAGGAGCATCACCCCGACGTTGAACTGCTTTTACTTCTTTGCGTTTGCTTGCAAAATTAGCGTTTTAGCCAAGTCCATGTGTTCAGGTGAATTCCTCAACCTTCTGAACTGTGCCAAGAAGGGTGCCTATGTTCCACATATCCTGTTCGGTTGTTTGGGCAATCTGGATTTTCGACTGTCTCCACCTTGCAATATCTGCTAAAAGCCAGCCAATTGGCAGCAGTTTGTGTAGTTTTGGTGTACTCTTTGGGTCGATTCACAAAAAGTACTTAAACGGCTTAACTTAAACGAAGTGGTTTTTGTGAAACCAATTTCTACTTAAACGACTTAAACGACTTAAACGACTTAACTTAAGTCGTTTAAGTAGACCCCCTTTCACAAAAGCCAGCTACTTAAACGTTAAGTAAAGTGGCGTTTCACAAATACAGGTCTACTTAAACTTTCAGCGTCTTAAACTTTAAGCCGTTTAAGTACAGCTGCTTTCATAAAAACTACTTAGTTTAAGTAGTTTAAGTAGACCGCTTAAATGCAGTTCAAAATCAGTCATTTTTAAGCTCCGTAGATTTACGGGGCTTAAACGACTTAAACGAAAGAATGCGCATTTGAATGCCCATTTTAAAAGCTTCATAACTTACGCAATTTTGGGAGTTGAAAAGTCATTCTTATATCGTTCGAAAGCTCTCAACGAGAACTTTATTTCTACAATATCAATGAAAGCACGACGCGTTTGAAAGTCTGTTTATACTTCAAAAGTCAGTATTTTTGGCTGGTTTCAGCTTGTATCAGCTGTTAAATTAATAAAAACCATCCTCCTGAACAAAGCTTGATTAGCTCAAATATGCTCAAATATTTTACCAAGGCCTAGTGGTTACAACTTGCTGTTTAAGGTGCTGGTATCGGTTTGTGTATTTAACCCAACGGACATCAATTTATGAAAATGGATGGAACTTCCAAATACAATATTTTGTAGCTCTAACATTTTGGGATCAATCATACTAGATGGAGTTCGTTGCTTTAAGCTAGAAAATTGGCCAAAAAAACCATTTTGGCAAAACTGCAATTATTTTGTTTTGATCGTAGATTTCTCAAAAAGTACGCAAAAAGGTTTAGTAGATTTTCGCTCATTTTGCTAGTTTCGCAAACTCATTGAAAGTACTGATTTTAAGCCTAAAACCACACTTTCTAACTCCCAAAACTGCGAAAGTTATAGCTTTTTAAAAATTACTGCAGAAAAGGATACCAACACTACCATAAGCTAGATATTTATTTGAAAAATTATTTTGGCAAAACTGCTATATATAATTGTGTTTTGAACATTGATTTCTCGACAACTTACCAAGAGCAACTACTCAATGGATTCGAGCCAATTTTTGCAGAATAAAAATTCGCATTGGAGAAAGGACTTTTTCTTGGTTTGGGCTAGAACCTTGGGCTAAAAGTTCCTCAGTTGCGAGAAAATTGCGAATTTTTAAAATTTCGAGTCATTCGACGGACTTTTTGGAGCAGTAAGGGCTACTGCGCCAAATCCAAATATGGCCCTCGGCCCAGTACTTCATATTTTTGACACAAAAATTTTTGGTCTATTCCGTAGTTTTGACAAATATTTTTGACGAATAAATTTTCTTCTTGTGCCAAATTTCTATACTAGTGTATCCAGCTCATCAGAAACCTGTGTATCGTTATAAATACCACAGCCAACAATTTCTTCTTATACCATCAGCTTGATGGTACAGTTAAATTCGTTTCATTAAAAACCGGCTTAAACGGCTTAACTTAAACGACTTAACTTAAACTTCTTAAAAATTCGTTTCATAAAAAAATGACTTAAACTACTTAAACTACTTAAATTAAGTCGTTTAAGTTAAGTCGTTTAAGCCGCTAAGCCGTTTAAGTAGTTTAAGTAGTTTAAGCCGTTTATTTATGAAACGAATTTTTTAAGAAGTTTAAGTAGTTTAAGTTAAGTCGTTTAAGTTAAGTAGTTTAAGTTTTTTTGTGAAACGACCCTTTGTTTTATCCTACTCTGTTACACAACCAACTTCTTTACTCGTGGTTATTCCTAACCACAACTAATCACGCTCACGCCTCGCAACTATTTATATCACCTATCTGTGTTCCAACTTAGAATGCATACAATGCAAGATCAAATCTAACTAACACAGTTACTACACTTTTGAATGTAATCTAATGAAATTTACTTACACTATCTAGCCATGGCGTAGCCATTAGCCAGGAAAAAATTTCGGGGAGGGGCAGACAAGCCATCACAGCTTTTCCGTTACTATCTGTGTAACGCTAAATTCAAGTACAGTTTAGCATCTTGACGGCAGGTTTATTTAAAATGAGCGACGCTGGTGCGGTGGTTTTGGAAAAATTTGACCCAACGTCACAAATCGGCCTTAAAAACTAAAAATGTTCTTTTATTTCCGATTTCGGGGGCATTCCCCCCTGCCCCACCCACTGGCTACGCATCTGCCATCTAGTATGAGACATAAAGAACAACTCATTCAAGAATTTACAACTGTCAAATATGGGTAATGGTAATGCGCCGAAGTCTGGGAGCGCCGATGAGTTCCTTTTCTGGTTTCCCATGAACGGTAACTGTCAGCATCGGGTCCAGCAATACCGCAATAATTTAGAACAAGTTGCGGTAAGTGCTGAACCAGTTGAACCAAGAGTACATAATGATAAGAGTGTGACAAGCGTCACACTCTATGCAATGAAGGCAAAAACTATGCGATGCGCGCTAAAGGCTTACCCCCCCCCACAAATTGACCCCCTCTCACACCGCCCCTATATTGGTACATAGTTCCAAACGGGGGTCGTTAGTATATTTTGTACATCTATGTGTTAAACATACACGCTTGCACCCCCTCCCCAAATTGGGCCCCTGTTAATTTCAGCGTGTAATTATGCAAAGCAGTGAGCGACCCCCGTTTGGACCACGTACCCATATAGGGGCGGTGTGAGAGGGGGTCAATTTGTGGGGGGGGGGGGTAAGCCGTTAGCGCGCATCGCATAGTTTTTGCCTTCATTGCATAGAATGTGACGCTTGTCACACTCTTATCATTATGTACTCTTGGTTGAACCAAATGCCAGAAGATACCCGCTGAGAATTCGTGTTCCCCCCCCCAAAGACTCCTGCCTATGGACTATGAGAATTTGCGGTATAGAAGCGCGCCCTGAAGAAAAACGCTAAAGAAGGAAGGCAGTGTTAGCATATTACTATATATATATATATATACTTGTAAAACTCGTTTTTAGGGGAGTTCAGTTCTTCTACTGCTATATTTACTTCAGTTTTAAAAATATAGTTTTGAGGAAGTTAATAGTAATCAATAAAAATGATTTTGGCTTTTTTGTTTTGCTTTTAAAAACTTGATTAAAACTGAGCCTACAGCCTCTACTGGGACATATCTTTTGCTAGAAAAGGAGCACCGTTTTTATTCCGCTAGAGCGGAATATCTATTAAGGAATTGTCTTATGTTTTACGTGTAATTGCTCAATGGGTCCTGAAAATCGCCTATCTTTAACGTGTGTCTAGCTATGCATCATGTTTTGCTTTCACTTTCTGCAAATTATGTCGGATGTAGAGGGAAAGCTCAGCTATGTAAACTATTATTATATACTTCGGATTCAGATCAGTTCTCTGTATTACAACAGGTCTGAACGGTGCAAGGACTAAATGTTTCAGTCAGGGCCACCCAGAAAAATTTTTTGAGCTCTGCTTTTCCATTCAATTCTTTAATTATGGAACTCTGCTTTCAAATCCAGGAAAGCTCACGCAAACGGGTGACCCTCATAGATGCAGAAGCAACTATAAGCTATATTCCATGCAAAAGACGTGGATGAAAATTTCCACCATTCATAAAACTAAAATGGAGTTAAAGTTGGAGTTAAATCCCTGCAATGTATATAATTTTAGAAAGCGTCTGCAACAGGGGACGTAGGAAACGGGAAGATATTCCGGCTTTAATTAACGGAATATCAATGATTTGCAATATTTCACCAAAATTTAGCCTGAAAGCGTACTCAAAACCAGGTTTAAAATACTTTCCTGAGAACGAAGACTGCATTTTACTGCATCTTTAGAATTGCATCTTTAAAATTGCATCTTTAAACTCATGAGGAGATGAACAGCTGTTATTGTAGAACAAATTATAGCAGTCAATTGTTGCAATTGGAAAAAACTGTTCCGATCCGATTTTTCGAATATCCTATTTTTGTGAATCCCGGAAATTGGGGGGGGGAGACTATAGTTCGTTCTATTAAAAAGATGCTTAACTCGTAAATTGCTTTCGTATAACATCCATCTTGTGGGTAATAAAAAGGCTTTAAATAATAAAAATTTGACATTCAGGAATTCCCAAAATCAGGTTCATTTTCAAGAAAATAATGCAGCTTAACCAACAACAATCCGAAAATGCAAACAGATTTTGGCGAGGTATTGTAATATTACAGTGTAAAAAGAAAGTTATTATCTGTACTGGTGCTTCATGACTAATAAACGAGACTTAACTAAATAGTAGCAGGTTCACAATCGGTAGTGTATGCCTACCGCTCCTCCTCGTGCCTATCTAATGAAAATCTAATTAAAACTAGCAGATTCAACACGATACTTTAATCTGGGAATTTACATTAAAATATAAAACAACATTTTCAGGAGAACACATCAAAATTATCCTCAACAAATATTCAAAATCCAACTACAAAACTGTACCACAACGATACAAAATCTCAGGTGCCGTGATAATAGTGAGGATTCACTCGCCCAACCAACCCTACTGACACCTAGACAAGACACACTAACTGATCCCAACCTAACATAAAGAGACTCCATCTTGAAAACCATCAAAGTAGCTAAAGTTTAAATTTAATATCATCATTCATGAAATAATTTGGGAAATTAACACTGTTTCTAACGAATATTTCACAACAGTATTTTGCGTGAATGGAACCAGAATTTCGGATTTTCTACATCTCCTGTTACAGATGATTCTAATCATTTGTATTTTTGTGCTTTACTTATGCTGCAAATGGCGAAACTTTGAATTGAACTTTGGAATTGATATGTACTATAGGCATGTATGTTCGTTTCATGCCCGCTGCCAGCTTCTCAGATCTTTATTCTGAGCACTCATTGTTGATTTATTAATTTGGTATGTACAATGCATTTTACAAGACGGTGTTTCTCGTGACCAAAATCCATGCTTGTAATAAAATACTATTGGTACTCTAAATGATCAAGCAATATGAAGTTTAAAATATTCAGACAGTTCTCGGCTAAGGAATCATGCCCTTTTTGGGCACTACTTGTTGTGTATTAATTGCAATCGATTGCGGTGTTGCAGGATTTTTCAGCAGTTGTTTCTTTGATTTACACGCAACGTACCGCATGGTGAGGAATAAAATTCATTACTAAAGAAAGTTTAAGCACTTAATTTGCATATTGTGGCTGACCTGTACTAACTTGTCCATTTTTCATCTTAACCGGAGGGGGAAATGCGAGAAATAGCTGATAAAATATAAATTAATATGAACAAGGGGGCCCTGTTTTAAAAACACTGCTAAATATGAATTTGCTACAAAGCAAATATTGAACAGCAGTTTGGTATTAAGATGCCATAACAAACAAGTCGCGGAGGAATAATTTTCGCCAATGCCCCCTCTGCACAAAAACGAAACTATTCACTGAGAGCAGTGATAAGCATACTGCTCAATTTTTAGTGGTCCTTCAGCGTAGTTCACATTGCTCCAGTTTCGTCATAAAGAAATAATGAAAAACGCCTGCCTGCAGTCACTAAGGCCGTAGCCTTAGTCCGAACAGGAGAGAGCCAATGGGCGCTGTGAGCGCTCATTGGCCCGTGTTTTTCTTTATGATTAATGCCTTGTATCCTTCGTGGATCCGCCTGCTGGCCAGCGTTTACTTCATTTTCTTGACGTAATTGCTCCAGTTTCGATAAGGCGGGATAAAAGTCAAATTAATTGCACAAATGTGATTAAGTAAAATAAAGGGGAAATTAACTGGTACTTTAATTTATTTAACTTCAGTTCAGTGAGAACTGAATTCACTGTTTTAGCTAATATGCGTTTCAACGACAGCAAAAGCTGAAACCAATTTCTCCTTCAGCTAGAGCTGAAATCAATTTCAGTTTCAACGAAAGCTGGAATCTGTTTTCAAATTTAATGTCCGAGCTTGTTTCAGGTGCAGTCTTCTCTGTTCAAGACATATTTTAATTTCAAATTTAGTATCAATTTAAATTTCCACTCCCACGTAAGCTAAGGATCAGTTCCGTGCTCTTTAATATTTCTGGGGCCAGTCCCGTGTTTTTAGGTCAAAAGATAAGAAAGTTTTGGGTTTCGCATTAGGCTCCCATAGGCAGACAAGACACTGCATTGGTTGTTATGGCTGGAAAGAGGACACGAAAATGAACATTTTGCTTCTACAACCTTTGAGCTACGTCCAGTGGTCAAGTCAGTATATATGTCAAGCAAAACACATGAAAAAACTGTTTTGAGGGTCAAAAAATGGCCATTTTTGAGGATATCAGTTTTTCAAGATTACTGCCCCACATGCTATGGACAAAGCTGGCTTATTTGTGTTCAATCGATACAACGTCCACATGCTCATTTTATGAATACCTATTAGCCGGACTTTATTGCTGTAAGCTAGAGATATGGCCGAAACTCCATCTTGGCAAAACTGCGATTATTTTGTTTCGAACATCTATTTCTCAAAAACTACTAGATGGATTCCGCAGATTTTTGGCAGAATCGAAATTCGCTCTTCTGCGGAAGGACATTTGTCTTGGCTTGGGTTAAAACGTATCGAGTAGCAAGAAAATTCAATGCGAGGTTGCGAACTTTCGGGTTACTATGCATTTGGCCGTTTTTCTCCACCGTAAAGACCTGCTGAGCCAAATCCATGTATCCTTTATATAGAGGCACAAAAAGAACTTTGGGCCGACTTTTCGGTTTTGAGAAATCGATGTTCAAAAATATTTGGTCTATATTCATCCTGCTAGATGTCAGCATTTCAGAAAATTTCTGCTATTTTTTGGCTAATTTTGCCAGTTTCGTAAGCCCACGTGAATGTGCAGATAATAAGCTTTAAAACAGTGTATAAAGCTCTTTCCAGCTCCCAAAATTGCGAAAGCTATAGCGTTTCAAAAAACACCACAAAAGCACTGCACAAAAGGATACCACCACCTTAAATGCCAAATCTGTTTTGATTTCAGCTCTTTCAGTTTCAGAAATGAATTCTCACCTGAAGCAGGCCTTGCTGTAGAGGTGGTCAGTAAACCTGGCAAGGGTAACCCGTGCTAATGAACGTGTTAATGACTTAAATATTAATATTGGCAATGACTGTTTCTATACTAATTAGAAAAAGTGGCACGGATTTGACAAAACTCACAAGTTTTCTGACAGTTTGACTCAATAAAGTCACAAACTCGGACACGATTTTCATTTGGATTAATGCATAATTCCATTATGCAACTCGTGTGATTTAGGACAGGGGGGGACTGTTCTAATGAGCGAATTTGCTGGCTTTAGGGGGCGCCCATGCCTGTCATATAGTTGTGACAAAAACACGCCTAATCCCCGATACACGTTAGTGTCGTCAACAGAAAATCAGAACGAGTTTATCTTAATGACCTACTGTAAGCTGACGCGTGTTCAACTAATATATGAAATAGCTTTTTGCGAGAAGCGAAATCTAATGAAACTAATTAATTAGCCGAACAGAAAATCTGTGCCGATAAGCTGCTTTATTTCTGACGAATTTGCGACGAATACAGCTTCAAATTTGTGAGCTCAACAATTTTCACATGACGAGTTTGGCTTAGCACCTGCGAGACTCTGTTTAGATTAATGAAAATGTCAGGAGTAAGAACCTAAAAACTCGAGATTAAACCTAAAACCGTTGAAATGACAGCGAGTAGACTGACATTTCAACGTTTCAGGCTGCAAGCTTAATCTGAAAAGATGACGCAAATTATCACAAAAAGGGTCAAGCTTATATTAGCAGAAACAATTCACCTGTACAACTATACAGCTGTAACATACCGTATCTATATACAGACCCCCTTTGTTATGTCAGATCGACGTGACTACGGGACAAATTTAGCTAATCAAAAAACAATGGATGAACAGACAAATAACTCACAGTTCGAAGGCCAAGCCCTATGTAGTGAAATTTTTAGGCTTTATGTTTACAAAATTTTTGCTTGCAGCTATCACTGTGAGTGCTCAAAAATGAAGACTTCATAAATGAGGTTAACCCCAAAACATATCCAGGTTCGCATATCCGAGTCCGCAGACTCCCTGAACTAATTGGGGTTAAAATTGGGGTTAACTCAAACGATAACTGGTTTCGCTTAACCTAACCCCGAAATGATTTATGTCCTTATTAACTGGTTCACATAAGGTAAGATAACCGTAAGATTGGTAAGCCTGATATGGGAGTTCAGCTGATGGTCCTGCAGTGTAGTGGTTTAGCATGACTAAACTCGGGAACAGAACAGCCATGGTTCAAACCCCGGCTGGGCCAATTCTTTATTTTCAGTCCTGATTAAAAAGTTGAACCACGCTTTTCCTTTTTCTCTCCCAGGTCATGCTTTCGTGGATCTGAAGCGTCCCATATGGACCATCTCCTCGGTTTCTTCTTGGTCCACTAGGCCCGGTAGTGCGCTTCGCTCGGAGCTTCTCACACGGCGTGCGTATAATTCAGTGAGTTCACCCAAAGGTGTGCTATAAACTATACGTATATTCTACGACGAACATATGCAAATGAAGGTCAACTGGTGTGCTTAAAAACCCAACACTCCTGCATCAGTTGCTGCATTTCTTGAGGAATTTTCAGCTCAGGCTCCAAAGAAAGCCGTTTACCTAAAAGATGAACACTGACTCAACAGACTAATAAATCTAATCGTCATTACCTAGTCATTAGCACAATTAGATATAATTAGAAAGACATAGCTCGAGGTAATTGTGTGTCAGAAAATAGCAACTGCAAAGCCGAAACTAATGGCTTTCGGCAACTCATTTGCTTAATTGTAGGCTAACGAAGGCACTCTGAAAAATTACAAAGTCTTTATTTTTGGCAGTTTGAGGAAATATTCCTCTGAAAATAATTGAAAATGTCGAAATCGTTTTTGTCACTGCTGCTTAGGGCAGAATATTCCTCACAAATTCCTTGCGCAGTGCAAAAATTCATGCATTTCACTTTGTTAGATTCTACAGATAACAGGGAGTGAAACGTCGGAAGATAAAATGTCAAAGTCGGTTCAACACACAAAAATAGCATGCGAAAGACGAAGAGATATACCACGAGTTATTAAAAATTAATGATTTTCGTTAGTACGTAGTTTTCATCGGCTTACAGGTCTTAGCTAAGTTCAGAGTGGCTAGTCGCCAGGGATCTGCCAAAGCGAATTTGCCCGATTGGATCGCTGACAGCTACCAGCCGTAACCGAATAGCTTGAAACAAAGCTTTGGTTAGAGAGCTTTAAGTTTGGGTTACGGCTAACCCTTTACCCAATGTTATATTATATACATCTTTCAGATCCTGATTTCAACCTTTCACATTTGGCGACCGTACCGTGGCCTTACCGCTCTGAGGAGATGAATTCGTTTGTGATGCCTGGGAATTGTGGAATTGCAGGTCCTTGTAATAATTGGTTTGGTATATGGTGGTCCTCGTGGTGCTAAGGGTTAATATGATGGTTATTGGTTCTTGTGTGATTTGATATAAAGGCTCCCGGCTTTGAAGAAGATTGAAGTATAATATGGCCTCGGGTTAGGAGGCAGCCGGAGAGCCGCCCTTAGACCACATTGGTGCTTTGATTTGAGGACCGACCTGCAATTCCTGGAAATTCGAGGCCGAATTTCAATAAATAAGTCAAAGTTGTCCGTAAGATTTGGCAGTAATTTTGAATAACTGATTTCCTCGCAAATGGCCATATTTGTGGATCCCCAAGATCGTCGTTAGTTTTACTGACTTAACCACTAGAACTAGCTCAAAGGTTGTAAAAGCAAAAATGTTCATTGTGGCTCCCTCCTTCCAGCCACAATATATAATCAATCCGGTGTGTCGACTACGTGCTCAGAGCATAACGGCTAAAACCGCAAATTTCGAGTATTTCACCTGAAAATGCTGTTTTCATGGGCGACCGAGGTGTTCGATCAGGTCGGAGAAAACCGTCGGTGAAACCCCGACTGGCCTCAGGCACCACCCAGCCCAAAAGAACAAAAAACCCTGTAGAACAAAGGTGGAGTTAAAACTGATACTGAATTGGCCCTAAGAAAACTTGACTCTCTGTGCTGACTCATTGCCACCCAAATAAGCCCCAAACACGTTAACTGTTTTTATTGTCAATAGCATCCACTTCTTTAGCAGTTGAAGTAGCCTTCACTTTCAGGGAGTTCAAGACAACTTTGTCCAAATACTGTTCTATTCTACGACGAACGTATGCAAATGAGGGTCGACTGGTGTGCTTAAAAGTCCAACACTCTTGCATCAGTTGCTGCATTTCTTGAGGGACTGTCAGCTCCGGCTCCAAAGAAAGCCGTTTACCTAAAAGATGAACACTGACTCAACAGACTAATAAACCTTAGCTCAATTTTGCACAATTAGATATAATTAGAAGAGTATAGCTCGAGGTAATTGTGTGTCAGAAAATAGCAACTGCAAAGTCGAAACTAATGGCTTTCGGCAACTCATTTGCTTAATTGTAGGCTAACGAAGGCACTCTGAAAAATTACAAAGTCTTTATCTTTGGCAGTTTGAGGAAATATGCCTCTGAAAATAATTGAAAATGTCTAAATCGTTTTTGTCACTGCTGCTTAGGGCAGAATATCCCTCACACATGCCTTGCGCAGTGCAAAAATTCATGCATTTCACTTTGTTGGATTCTAGAGATAACATGGAGTGAAACGTACATAAGATAAAATGTGGGCTAAGTCGGTTCAACGCGCAAAAATAGCTGGCGAAAGACGAAGAAATATACCACGAGTTATTAAGAATTAATGATTTTCGTTAGTACGTAGTTTTCATCGGCTTACAGGTCTTGGCTAAGTTCAGAGCGGCTAGTCGCCAGGGATCTGCCAAAGCGAATTTGCCAGGTTGGATCGCTGACAGCTAGTACCAGCCGTAACCGAATTGTTTGAAGCAAAGCTGTGGTTAGAGAGCTTTAAGTTTGGGTTACGGCTAACCCTTTACCCAACAGTATAATGAAGCCTGTGTATCACTGACGGGTTATAAATGAGCTTAAATCCAGCAAACCGCAACCCACAAAAATGAGGAAAGTTAAAGTCGACCCGAATTAAATCAAGTAGTACAAAACTAATGAACGTAATGACATATTTTTTGAAGACTAAATTTTTTGATAGTAA
The DNA here is from genome assembly GCA_030248195.1 of Trissonchulus latispiculum. Taxonomy (NCBI): domain Eukaryota; kingdom Metazoa; phylum Nematoda; class Enoplea; order Enoplida; family Ironidae; genus Trissonchulus; species Trissonchulus latispiculum. The sequence goes on along the minus strand of JASAND010009425.1, from coordinate 35,712 downwards.
AATTATTTACATGTTGATCTTCCTTCCTATGTGGTGGAATGTTTATACTTCGTTTCTACAAAATTTGCAGTTCTTGCATTGCGTTTGTATACCAAAGCTCGATTTGGGTTAAAAAGACAATGCCACAGAATTCTTGGAATTAGAAGACAAAATAAGCAAAACATGTGTTTGCACTGCTCGAGGCCTGTAGCAAATAGTTCCTCAATCAGCCTCAGCCATCGCAGGTTTGTCATCACAGATTTTGGGCCAAATCTCTAGCTTAAAGCAGCTAACTCCAGCTAATAGGCATGGATAAAATATGGAAGGAGACTGTGTATCGATCGAGTACCAATAAATAAATCAAAGTTGTCCGTAAGATTTGGCAGTAGTGCCAAATGCCAATATATAGTGCCGCGATGGCCGGGTGGTAAGGTGTTCGACTAAAGATCTTACGGTCCCAGGTTCGAACCCCCGCTGCCACAAGGCTTTCGCAAATCCCCTTGAGCAGAGGACTAGCCTGCAGAGAACAGCCTCTAAGCACATATATATCGGTTCGCCGTGGGCTCCAGCCAACCGAGCTGTCTATCCTTAAACTGGTCGGTACATGGGTACCACTGCGGTGAAAAGGTAACATGGAAAGGCGTAATACCTGATGAAGGGCTAGCCTCCCTTCCACAAATGTAGTCAAAATTAGAGTTGTCGCTCCTGTCTTCGGGCTGTGAATCCGGAGATAAGCACCGGCACCCTATAACCTTCTTTAGATTGGAGTTCTCTCCAGGGGTCACTTTACCTACCTTTATTTGGCAGTAATTTTGAACACAGCCAACCCAGCCCAAAACAACAAAAAACCTGTAGAACAAAGGCGGAGTTAAAAACTGATACTGAATTGGCCCTAAGAAAACTTGACTCTCTGTGCTGACTCATTGCCACCCAAATGAGCCTAAAAACATATTAACTGTTTTTATTGTCAATAGCATCCACTTCTTTAGCAGTTGAAGTAGCCTTCACTTTCAGGGAGTTCGACACAGCTTTGTCCAAATACTGTTCTATTCTGCGACGAACGTATGCAAATGAAGGGCGACTGGTGTGCTTAGAAGTCCAACACTCTTGCATTTCTTGGGGGACTTTCAGCTCGGGCTCCAAAGAAAGCCGTTTACCTAAAAGATGAACACTGACTAGAAAACCTAATCGTCATTACCTAGTCATTAGCAAAATTAGATAATATATATCAGAAAGACATAGCTCGAGGTAATTGTGTGTGTCAGAAAATAGCAACTACAAAGCCGAAACTAATGGCTTTTGGCAAGTCATTTGCTTAATTGTAGGCTCACGAAGGCACTGTGAAAAATTACAAAGTCTTAATCTTTGACAGTCTCGATTTCTTGAGAAAATATGCCTCTGAAAAGAAAATAATTGGAAACGTCGAAATCACCTTTGTCACTGTTGCTTAGGGCAGTGGCTTAGGCTTGCTTAGGACCTCACAAATTCCTTGCACAGTGCAAAAATTTATGCATTTTACTTTGTTAGATTCTAGAGATTATATACATCGAATGAAACGTTTATATTATAAGATAAAATGTGGACTACATATGTCGGTTCGACGCACGAAAATAGTATGCGAAAGACGAAGAGATATACCGCAGGTTATTAAGAATTAAATGATTTTCTTTGGTACGTAGTTTTTATCCTATCTTTGATTAATGACTAGTGAGTAAGATTAGGAGTTCTTTCCAGCTCCAGGCTAACTTGGCGTTTAGAACTTGGATGGAAGGCACAGCCCCCACGCCAAAATCCCCGACGCATTTGTACTGGTACACGTACCTATGCTTCTTCACCCAAAAAGTAAAGGTGCATTCATAGTCGCGAACGCATAGAGACGCGTGTCGACGCCTCAGATTGTAACATGCCGTTTTAACCGTTTAACATAAGTTGTAACGAATTCATGCTCATCAACGCATGTAGATGCTTTACGTACGCGGGCCTACGCGCGTCTGCTTGCGACAGGAACTATGAATGCACCTTAAGCCTTTCAGACACAGTATTACAATAAGCCTAACCTTAGCCTGCTTCGACACACCGTAAACAATACAACCGCTGTCCGGTTTTTGCAGCACCCACTGCTGTCGCAAACATGGCAACAAATGCTGAAGCTGTACATTTACACGGGAACTGTAAAAAGCAGGGTTTTCGAATTTCCTGTGCAGTCAGTGTACACGTACACCTCGGCACGGCATACGGGCTTAGCGGCTGCCCCGGACGGGTGGCCTCAAACACTACCCACCCCAGAAAAAGAAAAAACCTGTAGAACAAAGGCGGAGTTAAAAACTGATACTGAATTGGCCCTAAGAAAACTTGACTCTCTGTGCTGACTCATTGCCACCCAAATGCGCCTAAAAACATATTAACTGTTTTTATTGTCATTAGCATCCACTTCTTTAGCAGTTGAAGTAGCCTTCACTTTCAGAGAGTTCGACACAGCTTTGTCCAAATACTGTTCTATTCTACGACGAACGTATGCAAATGAAGGGCGACTGGTGTGCTTAAAGGTCCAACACTCCTGCATCAGTTGTTGCATTTCTTGAGGGACTTTCAGCTCGGGCTCCAAAGAAAGCCGTTTACCTGAAAGATGAACACTGACTCAACAGACTAATAAACCTTAGCACAATTTAGCAAAATTAGATATAATTAGAAAGACATAGCTCGAGATAATTGTGTGCCAGAAAATAGCAAAATGCAAAGTCGAAACTAATCAGCTTTTCACAAGTCATTTGCTTAATTGTTCGCTCGTGGAAATACTGTGAAAAATTGCAAAATCCTAAAGTTTGACAGTAGGACCTTGACCCTGTAAACCTCTCTGATGAAATGTGCCTCGGAAAATAATTGAAAACGTCGAAATCATTTTTGTCACTGTGGCTCGGGGCAGAATATTCCTCACAAATTCCTTATACAGTGCAAAAGTTCATGCATCCCACTTCGTTAGGTTCTTGAGATTGCATGGTGTGTAACGCAGTATAAGATAAAATGTGCGCTAATGATACAGTAATGATATGCTAAAGGTGAAGGGGTGTGCAAGCTCGGGTTATTAAGAACTAATGATTTACTATTAGTAATTAGTTAATATTTCTGTATTCCTAATTAGTGATTAGTGAGTAAGAGAACTCTTAATATTATTCTATCGGCTCAAGGCTGACCTGGCACAGAGTTTGTTAATTTAGTAGCAATTAGGCTTTAGCAAAAATTGACTAAGCTTTCTGCATTAAATCTCGAACGAAATGCGAAGCAAAGTTGGTTACAAGAGTCAAATTTTAACTCTACTCTACTCAAGACTCTCAGCGCTTATCCCTTAGCCCCAGTTTTCGCTTCGTTGCAATTAAGCTAAATCGAGTAATCCTTCTGCACACCGTCTCGTATGAATCTGACAATCTGAGAAGTGGTCATTCCTTTATAGGGCTGTTGGCCGTTCGTAAAAATCTCCCACATCAGCACTCCAAAGCTCCAAACATCGGATGCCAAAAAGTAGGTCGAAATGGCGAAAACCTCCGGTGCTGTCCATCTGACCGGTAATTTTATGGCCTGGGCAATTTTGAATTCCTCGCCCAGCCGACTTAGGCCAAAGTCAGCGATTTTCAGTCGCAAATCTTCTGTCAGCAGGCAGTTGCGGGCGGCCAAATCGCTAAAGTTGACAAAAGAATTAGTGTGAAACAGCGAAATTTTGGCAAATTAATATCTTAGCAATTGAAAGCTCAGCAAGCAATCGATGATTTAACATAGTTTAAGACCTGCAGTGAAGTACACAAAAGACTTTTGTGTTTCGACTAAAAGGTATGGCTCCTAATCATCTTTAGTTCACGTATTAATTTGGTTTGATATGTATTGTATGGCATAAATCTGCAATGATACAATTCAGAAATACAAAACCTATTTGAACTAGGGTTGTTAATTTACATGTAAAAAAGTAATTAATTTTTTACACCTGTTTTTTAACAGTGTAAAAAAGTGTTAAAAAGTGTAAAAAATGTGTTAAAAAAGTTTCGATGCCAAATTCATTTTCTCTGTACCACAGTAATGATTGGCGCGTTCTTCAACTGTCAGAAAGGATGAGTCTAAGCATTTATTGCATGCCAAAGCCACTAAGGCATTTATTTATTTTGATAATTGACCAAGAATTTTGTTAATTGATCACAATTCTCCAGAAACTATTCATGTTTTCTTTTTGCATTTATATATAAAGTGAGAACAGATTTTAAGCAAAAGAAAAATATAGAAAGTGCCATTTACATTATTTGCATTAGTATTACCACTGCAATTTCCAAATACTTTTTCTTATTAGTGAGATCGTATAATCAAGAACAGTTTCAAATTATTTAATTGCAGAATTTTCAAAAATTTCTATTTCAAGTTTCAAAATTTTCAAATAACGAGAATGTTCGGTTTATAAAAATCTATCAGAATCTATCAAATCTATAAAAATCTAAATCTGGTGTTTTAGATTTCAGACATTATTTTAGCTGTGAAATTTTTGATTCTGAAATACAGCTCCATTATGGCTTAGGATTAATTATTTGTTAAATTTTATTGACTGAGATGTTCACTTGTTTAAAAAACCATCTTGCAAATGTCGTGGGTTCGAGTCCCACCGGAGGTCCGAATTTTTCGGACCTTCGGTGGTACATGACTTTCTTCTTCTTTCTGATTTATAAATTTTCAATGAAAGGAAACAATCCTCTCAGTAGGATATATATATATATATATATCTGCCACGAGATTCAATTGCAACTGACTTACAGTCGGGAACTTATTAATCGTAAATGAATTCACAAAAAATCCTCAACATAGGCCAACAACCGTCTTTACTTTTAAGGTGCTGGTATCGTTTTGTGCAGTGCTTTTGTGCGTATTTTTTGAAACGCCATAACTTTCGCAATTTTGTGAGTTGGAAAGAGCTTTATACATCATTTTAAAGCTTATAATTTGTAGATTCTCATGAGAGCACGAAACTAGTAAAAATCCGGAAAAATAGCTAAAATTTTCTGACATACTGACATCTCACAGGCTGAATATAGACCAAAAAATTTTGAACATCGAGTTTTCAAAACTGTGGAATCGGCCAAAATTTTTTCTTGTGCTGTCCTATAAAGGACACGTGGGCCGAGGGACATTTTTTTGGATTTGGCTCAGCAGGTCTTAACGGTCAAGAAAATCCATTAAATGTGCGATGACACGAAATTTCGCAACATTGCATTGAGTTTTCTCGCAACTGGAGACGTTTTAGCTCAAACTAAGAAAAATTTCCCTCCGCAATAGTGCGAGTTCTCATTCTGCCAAAAATCACGCGAATCCATTGGGTAGTTTTTGAGAAATCGATGTTCAAAACAAAATAATCGCAGTTTTGCCAAAATGGTTTTTCGGCCAAATCTTTAGCTTAGAGCAACAAACTCCGGCTAATAGGCATTGATAAAATGTGCAATGAGACTGTGTATCGATCGAGTATAAATAAACCAAAATTGTCTGTACGATTTGGCAGTAATTTTGAAAAAACTGATTTTCTCGAAAACGGCCATTTTTGGACCCAAAAAATCGTTTTTTGCTTATACTGACTTAACCACTAGAGATAGCTCAAAAGTTGTAAAAGCAAAAATGTTCATTTATGTGCCCTCTTTCCAGCCATACCAACCAATCTGGTGACTCGACTATGTGCTGAGAGAATAATGGCAAAAACCAGAAATTTCTTATCTTTGCACCTAAAAATGCGGGACTGGTCCCAGAATGTTAAAGAGCACCGAAATAGTATATTTGAAAAGCTTCATCCACTTTCATAAAGAATTAAAGCCTATAGGGTCAAATTTACACAAAGCGATACCAGCACCTTAATGTCATTTTCTACTTGTTGAAATAAAATACATTTAAGGTGATTTTCGCGTACTGAAACAAAATCTGTCTGCAATGTATATACTATATATACTTGAAACACTATTTTTCACAATCAACGGTTTGTGAAAAAGTGTAAAAGCGTGTAAAAAATTTGTAAAAAAGTGTAAAAAAAGTCCGAAAAGTAGTGTTAAAAAATGGTAAAAATGTGTAAAAAAATCTAGTGTTATAAAGTGTAAAAAATTGGTGTTAAAAAGTGTAAAAAAAACCTGTTAAAAAGTCCGAAATTTTGCTACTGTTCATGTAAACTGTAAAAATGTTTTTAACATTTTTATTTTTTACAATTTACAACCCTAATTTTAACCAAATGAGAGACACAACGCGTTTATCAACATCTTCATGGTCCTAATAATTTAAAAGCGCTGACTGATTAAATTCCCGCTGACTAATAAAATAAAACAAAATAAAACTAAATTAAATTAAATTAAATTAAATTAAATTAACTAGAAAAGTTACCGATGCATGCACTGTCGTTCCCAAATATATTCCATGCCTTTGGAGGCGTCCAAACAGAACCGGATTTTTTCCGACATCCCATCAACGTCGAGAGTTTGCTTCTTTGCATTCTTTTGAAGATATTTTAGCAGTGATCCTCCTAAAGGTATGCACTAAATGCACATTATGATAGAAGTTTATCAATATCTTAACAACGGCAAAAGCTGTATTGTAAGATAACACCAATACTAGTACGTAGTACCCACAGATAATAATATATATACCAGGCACCAGTTCTGTGTTAGTAAAGTCGTTAGCTTATGAGATTTATGTAACTTGGATAAAATTGGCAAATCGGTAAGTTTATTGGACGCAGACAGGCTAAAGCAGAGATAAAGGAACTAAAATAAGCTGGGCGTTTTTGCCGGAAACGAGGGTTGTCTTCAAATTTGAGTTTCGGTTTCAGTGAAGAAACAGTTTCTCAATACTCATGTAGGGTTTGGGGGTTCTGAGGCTATATGTTGTAGGTTCTATCTCTCGTTCCTTCAACTACTTTTGGATCGAAAATGTAATAACACCTTTCTTTAGTTCACCACTTCGTGCTTTTGTTTACATGGCATCTGGGGCTCAAGTTTAGGTAAATCTAGACAGCTTAACAACGGAATATTGCCCCTTTTATGGCGCTAGCTTGTTAAATTGCGAACCAAAATTCTCCGCAGAATCTCTTGTGAGATCTGTTCCAAATTGATTTTGAGCTCTCTTAGGACCTAACTGCCCCTGAATTCTGACAGTATGACCTAACCTTTGACAATTTCCATCACAATCATCATGGGGAATTTTGTGGCACAAACTCCGATCAGTTTTAGAACGTTGGGATGTTGATAGTTTCGCATCACACGAGCCTCCATGAGGAACTTTTTCTGGTCCGCTTCGGGAATATTTTCATGGCAGGTTTTCACGGCAACTTCCAGCGGACCAAATTCCGTGGTCAGAATGCCCCGATACACGTTGCCGAAGGCGCCCTAAAATCAAAAAATTATTTCAGCAAAATCTCCAAACCTAAATCTTGAACCTTCTTCATAGTCTTCGTTTGTAGGGAAACACTGGATGTTTCATAAACGTTAGCGAATGCTGAATTTTAGTCGCAGTAACAAACTGAAGCTAATAATTAGTCAATTATTTATATAAGATGATAGTTTACTAAAATTCGGTTTGCTAGACCAACAAATTATCATAATCCATTTTGTTCAAACAACATTATTATACTTATATTTATTATTAATTATACGTTACTTATTATACTTATTATACTTTTTATATTTATTATACTTATTATAATTATAATATAATGCTAAAATGGAAGACAATATAATATTTATAATTTTATAATATAGTTTACAATATAATTTTATTTTCCAACATCTCAAAGTGTTACTTGTCCAAGCATATCCAATATTTTGATGTCGTTGTTGTTCAACTCCCATTTCGCTCTCACGACTGGCTGTCGAAGATAGATTTTCCGTTCCTGTGAAAGCGGAGTTTTGGTGGAGTAGTAGAAACTTATAACCTGCGGGACGGAATGAAAGTAACGGTTGCTCTTGAGATAGAAATATCCCTACAAAATATTCAAGCCAGAGCTATTTAATGAAAACAAAAATAGGTATCATTTAGTCAAACTATATTAATGAAAGCCACTAAAACATACACTTTATAGAAATCGTTAAATCTAGATTGGCATATGGATACCACCATACATTAACACGGGGTCCGATTCTGGGGGTCTACCCCGACCTCGGTGAGGGGTCTACCCCTGAAAAATTCCAAAATTCTAAGGGAGTCTGCCCCGAAATTAGCAAACATTGCGAATTTTTGACGTTTTTGACCAAAACTTAGTAAAAATAACAATTTTTAGCGATTTTTAAAAATGTTTTGAAGAAGTCGCTAAAATTTGCTAAAAAATTACTTATTTTTGGTAAAAATCACTGAGGGGTCTACCCTTTTTTCCTTTTTGCTGAGGGGGGTCTACCCGTTTTTTGTCGGTCTGGGGGGAGCTCTGCACCCCCCATTCCCCCCACGTTATCCTATGGATACCAAGCCTTAAACTTTTATAAGCGCTGTGATGGAAATTGCTTATATATGTTAAAATTTGAAATTTTAAAATCAGATTTTGTAAAAAATAAAACCAGAAAACTAAAGCATCTTCCGGCACCGAGAGCAATTCGAATTGTAATGAACCAACCTCCTCCGGTTTGGCGTAGATTATGAAATGTTGATGACGCTTTAGCGGTTGTTTGGAGCTGGTCCAGAAAACGGACAAAACCAGTTGGGAAGCCCCGTCTCTGGTTCTGGTTTCCCGCACCAAAAAGTCGCCCTGTCGTTGGAGTAGGTATAAAATTTCGTCTCTTGGCAGCACGCCGTGGTAGTAATCCTGTTTTTCTAATGGCTGAAAGAGCACATAAACTAACATGACAATTGGATATCAAGGGTTGGCTATTTATTTATTAATAACGCGAATGGGCAAGTAGCTATGCCTTAAGTATTCTCGCATTTCTTAGTGCTAATTAACCAATATTATTAAGGTCAAATAATTTTTAATCTTAATGCCTGAAATTGGGTACTCACTAATCCAGGCTTGTTCAGCAAATCCTGAAAGCTGTCCGAAGGAAAGATTTCTTTGGGGTCTGAGGGTGAAGGAGACAATACTTTATACTGAAAAAAAGTCAAACGAATAGGGAAACCAAAAACTGCAATTGATTAAAAAATTTTCTGTTTATTAACAATTAGTTAATTATTATCCCTTATCCATTGTTAATAAATCTTAATCGTTAATCTATATCGTAGATCAATGTCAAATAATATGATAATAATGATATCAATATCAATCAAATATGATCAATTAATTGTCAATTATTAATTAATTGCCAAAAAATTAATAAATCAATGACGAATTCTTCAGTGACTCAATTTAATGTTTAACTTTTTCTGCTAACCTCCTTTGAGGCAAATAGGCTAGGCGATCTGACAACTCGAGTTTTGTTGTTTTTGTCGATTTCAACGCATCCATCGCTTTTGCTCTTTCTCAGGATGATATTCGCTGAGTTCTTTCTATGGCGCTATAAACATGAAAAAATTTTAGTAGAAATTAAAACATAGCAATTAATTGGATTTAATGATGTTGAAACTTAGTGCTAAGAACAACTGAATAGCAACATAACTAAAACGTAAACAAACGAAAAAACTACAAGCTGATATTCTTATTAAAAGTGCTCCCACAATGTTTTAGCTACTTTTCAACAAAAATTAACTTTGCTTTAAATTAATGTAATTTAATTTAATTTAATTTAATTTAAACTCACTGGACTGGCATGACTAACAGCACGACGTTTACTTGATGAAAAGCGTCGTCGACTCCTACTGCTTGTACTTGTTCCCTGAAATTGTTTTCATTAACGAGTTAGTAATTACAGAGTCCGCTAATTAACAGTCTTACTGAGGGTGTATACCTACGCGATAAGTAAGAGTGATGTTAATGAGCAATAACCGAGATCATCAGCATATGGGATTACTAGTACCTATTTCTAAGTACTCAACTCAGAAACATACAGAAGAGTAAATGTCACGAATTGATGATAGACTGCGCTACAGTATGCCGTATTGACATATTGCTGGCAGGTTTACCTGCTCCCCTAACAGAAAATAAACAACCAAGCTTGTGCTAGGTTAAATTCAGCCGTAAAATTAGAAGAAAAAGAATTTGGTTAGCTTTAACTCTATATGACCCAGCTTCGTCTATATAGAGGGAGTTGTACTCTGTTAATAGAATTAGCTACGCGAAGCGCAGAATCTCAGCGGTGGTACTGCTTGGCACTTGGCATTGTTAATCATGTGTCTCCCAGACCTGGAGCTCCCCCCAAAGGGGTCACTTACCCCCCCCCCGAATCCGGATTTTTCCGGTGTTTTTGGCAAAAAACTGGAAAAATCGGCTCACCCCCCCTCAGAATTTCCCCTCCTGCACATGTCTGCCCAATACCCGCAGTAACCAGTAGTATGATGGCGGCAATCTCACGGGGGTTGAATTTTAATTTAATTTTGACCTGAGTTAATTTATTTAATTTTGACCTGAGGTTAGCGATTAGCCAATCAGATGGTTTTTAGCTGAAACGTACAGAAACACGTGCTTAGGTACCACTCCCGAGATTTCGACCGTTATGTGCAGAGCATCTCGTACGTACCTGCGCTTAGTATATATAGTAAGAAAAGTAAGTCGTAATTTTCATATTTACAGACTCTTGACATGACATATCCGACCGAAACGGTGTATAAAGCTGTTAAATATCGAAAAAGCCATTTTGCTCTCCCTGAAACTTTTCTTATTCACAAACACTATATTTCGGAGGAAGCTGGTATCGAATACGTATTCGCTTCAGGCTTTCCTTACGGGGCAGCGTAGCATACATTAGCACCAATTGTCAACTATCTGATAATATTCTATATTCCGAACTTAGTCGTTTAAAGTCAAAATTAGGTTCGGTTGAAAACTTACCTTACGAAAAAAATTTCGCAGCGTGTTCATTTGGCGAAGAGGCGCAATGTAGCAAGGGATGCAATCACTGAATGTAACTGAAGTTCATACGCAACTCAATGTTTAAATCCAAGCCAATCCAAAAACATGCAACAGTAGGTTTGCCATAGTTTCTACACGTCTGCAATTGATTTCGTTAGATTTTGTAAAAAATGTTGAATCTATCAGATTAGCGATTGCATAATTACCATTGTGAACACCCGAGGTTCAACCAAAATATAGTTTAGATATGTCTAGGAAATTAAGCAAATTTAATAAATCCTAGGCCAGTCTTTAGTAGTCCCTAGTAGTTGTTGAGATTCCAGACGGAACTAGCCTTAGCACACCCACTCCTTGAATCAGACCCAAAACCTTTTGAGTCATGAACCTTGGGGGGAGTACTTCATGATCCACCCCTTACTTTTCTTTGATCCGCTCTGGTGTAGTTCCGAAATCCAATTTTAATGTGGTGTGCGGGACAGAGATGGAACCGGGTCACCGGGTCACCGGGTCACCGGGTCAGTTCGGGTCACTTTTTGGACCGGGTCACCGGGTCACCGGGTCAAGAGCTTCGACCCGGTCTTGACCCGGTTTTCTGAATTTATCCCGAATTTTAGAAATTTTTGGCTTACCAAACTAAAATTTTAGCTTAGATTTTGTTCAATGTCCAATTTGGCTTTTTTTATATTTTAGTCTTGAGCATTTTCGCAGCTTGATGTTACTTGAATCTGTCTGTCTCTGGCAAATTATTGTCTAGCTTTTTAGCTTTAGCTTTATAAGTTTTATGATTAATTATAAACATAACTCTATTCAGTAAAGTATGGTTTGCAGATTATTTTCGCAACCAAGGTAAACGTTGAAGGTATATATGTGAACAATTTAATTTAATTTAACGCAATACATAACGAAAACCAAATTTTTAAAGTACTCCGTGTATTTGGACAAGTACTCATCATAGTAGACCCTGCAAAAATTTTGCAGACGTATAAATTATTGGTTTTGCAATTAAAATCTGCATAAATTTAGAAGATGCTAGAGCTACCATCAAATGCAATTAAAAAAACCTAAAGCAAATATATGTATGTCATAGTTATTCTTTTCGAGGAGGTGATTGAACATGGAAGCCAAAAATTTAGCGTTCTTGGGCAAAATCAAAATTTTTTTGCAGATTTTGGAATTTTTTGGAAAACCGGGTCACCGGGTCACCGGGTCACCGGGTCAGGGCTCAACCGGGTCACCGGGTCACCGGGTCAAGCCTAAGTGACCCGGTTCCATCACTGGACTGCGGGAGTAGCGCTGCACACCAATTTTTGAGTCACGGCACGATATTCTGCAGAAAGTTTGCAAATTTGTTCGTCTTCATGATCTACTCATCAAAAATAATCCAAATTCCTTCTATTGTAAGCAATTTCAAAATAAAAATTAAAAGTTGACAAATTTTACTCAATCTGCAGAAGACTAATCGGCCTCCCGTCCGCTCATCGAAACCTGCCCATTTTGGGTGAGTGGACAGGATTCAGTGTGCTTGGAATCGTAAGTGTAAAAATTCAAAAATTAGGTGGAATTTTTAGCAATTTTTGTAAGAATCTGCCAACGCGTCTAATTCTTAGCAGTTCTACGTAAATTAAAATATAGTTAACGCTAGATAAATTGTTCCTTTAATTGTTTTAGAATGTGCTAAGCTTCGATGAGCGGACGCGAAGCAGACAGGCCGTTACAAATCTTCTGCAGATTGAGTAAAATTTATATCCATTTTTAATTCTTACTTTTAAAATTTCTTTCAATAGAAGAAATTTGTATTATTTTTGATGAATGGATCATAAAGACGAATAAATTTACAAACATTCTGAAGAATATCGTTCCGTAACTCAAAAATTGATGTGCAGCGCTATCTTCCCGCACACCACTTTAAAATTGGATTTCGGAACTAAACCAGAGCGGATCAAAGAAAAGTAACGGGTGGCTCATGAAGTACTCCATCCAAGGTTCATGACTCAAAAGGTTTTGGGTCTGATTCATGGAGTGGGTGCGCTAAGAGTACATACGTTGATTCAGGAACATTTGCCATATAGCTTGGCTTAAAATAAGGTTTGTATAGTGATAATCAGTATTCAGATATAATAATAATGGATCTTAATCAAATTGTAGATTTCCAGAGCATTCTAGCATTGTTTTTCATTGTTTATATTAATCTAAGTATGGCACGTTTATTTACATCAGTTTTTGGCAACATTTTATCCACTTTACTTTGTAGCTGTCATCTAAACAACGGCGTATAACAACGATCACAACGACGTCTACAGACTTCCTGTAGATATTCATTGTAGAAACAGTCGTGCCAGGAGACATGCTCACACTCCGGGGCAAAGTTCATACACTCCAACTCGAACTGTCTCAGCTCCGCCGTACAGTTATACAGTATGTTAATCTTTACAATATCCAGGGGACTGAGGTGTTCATTTTTGGATATGTGGAACCAGGGGGTTTTTGAGGTTATTGAGGGCATACTGTAGCCGTGACTGCTGAAATCGAAAGGCCCGTAGTGTAGTATACTCTTGTAGTCGTAGGGTATTTTGTACTTGAGCATGTAGTGACCGTCAGCGTCTTCGTGAAAGGCATGCCACCACTGTCGGTCAATGTTGTCCCAGTGAATGTCGACGAAATTCGTTCGATCTGGTCTGAAATAGGAGAAGAGAAAAGGGAATTAAAAACTTGTAGTTATCAAGCTTAGTTTGTCAAAAAATGAAAACCTGAGAGCTAACCTTGGGGTTTTTCGCCCACTTCAAAATCTCAAAAGCTAAGGTTGTCCTCGGCTTGCCTTAACTGCTATTGAAAACTCTTTTGTTTGCAACTTTTCCAAACTTGTTCAGAACGCAATGCGGCCTGTAACAATCGATCCTCGATCTGTGTTGGATCATTGAAAGTACAAAAAAACTGCTACAAAGCGGTGCAATAAATGTTTAGCAAATTAGCTTAATTAATGTTCAATTAATTTAAACTATTTTACCTTCAATAGCCTGTTTATTTCACCTGCACTGTTCATGAAATTTTCAATTAACTTAATTAAATTATTTGACCTTCAATAGCCTGTTTGCTTCGGCTTAATTAATTTTCAATTAACATTAATTGGATTAATTTTTGGTTCACCTGCACTGTTCATGACCGAACCCAATCGTGTGAACGAGTTCATGAACAACATTTCTGAGTCTAAAGCACCACCAGGGCAGGGTGATTTCGTGGGCAGCCAAGTAGGTCCGTCGACCCACTAGCGAGGAACAGGTGGACCCATTCACAAACACGATGTAGTGATCGTGCCACCGCATGGCAGGAACGAATCTGAAACGCGAAACAAGTTTCCGTATTTCTTCCTGAAATGCAAATAAGCCTGCAATATGCTCGAAACATTAAGGCCGAAATCTCGGGGGAGGCTTCTCAGCGTGTAAACATGCTACGCTGGCATTTTGCCTAAGCCTGCAGCTGTGTAGCGCTTCTACCAGGGCTGGTGGACCAAGAAGAAACCAAGGAAACCAAGAAACCTTAGACGGGAGGCGTCAGGCACCCTCGTACCTACAAAACCACGGCTTAGGGAAATGAAGGAAAGGGGGAGATTCAGCTTTTCATTCAGAATTGAAAGTAAAGAATTGGCCCAGCTGGGATTCAAACCACGGCCCTTCTGATCCCGGGACAGACGTGCTAACCCACTACACCACAGGGCCATCAGCTGAACTCCCATATCAGGCTTTATCAATCTTTCCTATGCCTGCTTCCCTTACAGCTGTAATTGAAATAAAACTTCTACATTTTTTCAGTCACCTGACCCTGAAATGTAAATAAGCTTGCAATAATATGTTCCAAACATTAAGGCCGAAATCTTGGGGCAGGCTTCTCAGCGTGTAAACCTGCTACGCTGGCATCTTGCCAAAACCTGCGACTGTAACTGAAACAGAAAGTCCACATTTTTTCATTCACCTGACACAGGTGCGACTCTCAATGATTCGCATCGCGTCCAGAATAGTGTTGGTCATGTCCGGATTGAAATAGTGAGTGTCGATGACGTAGGGAATCTTTCCACCCGGCCACAGGTTCTCCTCATCGAACAGAGTGATTCGATAGTTGTCATAGTAGGGCTCAGGCTGTACATAGTTCTGTCGTTTCCAACGGCGCAGCAGGGAACTCTTGAGATAGTCTGAAGTCACCTAAATCCGAATTAAATCACAGAAATTAGACGATGGTGAAAGTAATGGACGTACTGACAGCCTTGCAGAATAGCTCAGATAATAGCTACTATCAGTGTCAGTTTTTCAAAGTGGCGCTTAAGTCATTAAACTTCTCAGTAGTGTTGTTCACCGACCCTGTCCGGGCAGACTGCCCAGCGGCCAGTCAGGTCCACGGTTGGCCAGTTTTCGGCCACCGTCCGTGAAAAGGCTGTCCGGTCAGGTGCAGGTCGGCCGACCGACCGGTGACAGTTTTTCCAACCAGCCTTATACTTATGCAGGTCTCCCGTCTTGAAAACTATCAGATGCATTTTTGTTTGTAGATTGGTGGTATCCCTTAAGACCGGCCAGCCAGTTACTGTCGCGAAGTGGGTTGGCCAGTATCGTCCTCACAAAAACTTAGGCCGGTGACCACTGCTACAGACTTCTTTAATCTTCTTCCGACCATCTTACTGGTTAAAACAATTATTGGGCATCGGTCGATGTAGCCGGGCTACAGGAAGACTGAAAAGTTAACGCTGAGATCAATTGTGACCCGACATGTTCGGGAAGCGAAAATGGAGGGGGGGCGGTAAATCAAGGTGTCCGAAAAACCCCAAAAAAGCTGATTTGTGGGCTGAGTGGACTTTTCTGTACAGTGAGCCGACAATTTAAGAAATGATAATATCTGCTAGAAATAGTTTTCCCAAGCAAGAGTTCCTTCCCTTTTATCCCGTTTTATAGCTTCAGTTGAAAATGTGCGCCACTTTCGGTGGCCTACTTTGATTTATTTATTTAATGATTTGGGGTCCCATAGCTTTGCAGTGGCCCCGGCTGCCAGAACGGCCCATGCGACTCAAACCCAAGGGCACAGGTGGCTGTGCTTCCAAAAATGCAATCTACAGCAGAGAACGAGACTTTTGGAGCTGTTTTTGCTCTGACGCTTGTCATACTCTTGTGTACTATCTACTGCTACCTACATCTAGGGTTGTGCTAAATACGAAAAAAGGGGGCCGGGCCGTGGGCCGGGCCGCTTCATTTGGGGGGCCGGCCCCGGGGGACGGCCACCTCCCACCGGCCCCCGCGGCCCCAATGCCAGAAAAATTTTCCTTATCAATATAATGATTTCCAAATAGTCATTTTTTGCATAGTTTTATCCTATACGTCGCAAGTTTGCATTATTTTCTTGGCTCTGGAAAAGTAAATGACTCCAATATGTTGTTTTCACACTACATATCCAAGTTAACCCATCCTGCCAGTGCAGTGGCACATGAACTAGATTAGAGTAGAAAGAAATTATAGAAGTCAGAATAAACAAACTGGAATGTACTCCCTGCCGGAGTCGTTTTGTCACTATGCTAAGGTCTCACCTAAGCTAACTTGTCACAGAAAAGGAACGTTAGTTTGCCAATTTCGTTATTTCGTTTCGTTTCGTTTTTTCATTTCCTTTTCAATTGCAATGGATAGACGTGTTGTAAAAACGATTGTTTTAGTATAAAGTAATGAGGTGATTAAGCTAATTATTGCTGCAAACTAACACAGAATTAACAAGGAAATTTTAAAAATTTTATGCGAAACCTATCATGTTGCATAATATTATTCGAAAGCTGTTGAAGTAGTGGATTCAGTGGTAAAGGAACTAAGCCGATCAATTCGAATAGCTATAATAGCTATTACGGAAAAATTACTTTTTTCCGCTGTCTTTGCATGTGCAATCCATTGCAACTTAAAATTATGAGATTGGGTAAATAGCGAGCCTTTTCTGTGAAAGGATCGCTTAAAAAGCTACAAAACTTCCTATAGCTTCCACAAAATCCTCTAAGAGTGAAGGATAGTCAGGGAATATAGAAATTGATCCTAACACAGAGCATACATTCCATGCATCGTGATAGATAAGATCTGAGTTCCGATACTACTTTGTTTCGACAATAATTTTTCCAAAGTATTTCCATCCAAGAAGCTATTAATATAAGATGAAATCTGATAGTTTGACCAAAAACTAAAATTAAATAATAGCTACCAAGTACCAACACCTTTATTTACTACATTAGCATTGGAAAAATTCATACTTTCCACATGAAATCGAAATGGGGGCCGGTTTGGGCCCCCCCCCCCCCCCCCCCCCCCCCCAAACCCCCCCCCCCCGAAGAACCCTACCTACATCTATGGTAGTTAGTTAAGGAAGCACTACGGTTGCTCCCAGGTCGTGTAGTGAGGTTCGAGCCCAGGGCAAGGCCCGGGCCGGGTCGTTTTGACTTTGGTTGAATGCCCAGCCCGCTAACAGTCAGGACCGGGCCCGGCGGGATATCAGACCTTGCAAGCCAAATTTTGGTCTTTGAGGCTAACAGTGAACCGGGGCTTTAAAGCCGAGCCTAGCACTGGGGGCCAGGTTTTTGATGCCCGGCCAAGGAGTGGGCACTGGGCTGTACCTAGGCCGTGCCTGGGCTACTGATAATTTAAGCCCGGGCCCGGGCCCGGCCCGGTCAATTTCCAATTTGAACACTCCTATGAAGCACAACTTTAAGACCCAATATCCCAATATCCTATTTATCCATAAAGTGTATCTTGTCTAAAATCTAAATGCAGAACAAAACAAATCTCCTGGATGAATACTAGACAATTTTAATACATAGGATTATACTGAGATTAAGGTTTTAATTTAGATTAATTTTTAATTAACTTAATTTCCTTGGACGGATGTGCTTACCAACTGGACCTTTAGGAAACATAAAGCAAATAGAAGTGTTCCAGTGAAATGCATGGTTCCACTTTTGCCATGAATAAACTTTAGAATAATCTTTGTTCAGAGGGATTTACAAATCTCCAAAGGGTGACTAAAGATCAAAATTTGCAGTTGAGTGAGCACAGACCAAGAAATAAGAACAATTGCCAGCCCGATTGCATATCAGTTCACACCTGACTTGCCGTTGAAACTTTCTACCTAACTATTGTTGGCCAACCGAAAACTTTTTACAGTCTCACCTTAAATTTAAAACTTTTCCGCAAAATCCAGACAAAAACTCTTTACTCCCCCTGTGTGTGCCTGTATGCATATTTGGTGGGGGTTTTCAGTTTTTACTTGTGCCTGCCTGTTTCCCAGTCTACAATTGCAATTTTATTGCATTTTTATTGCACCGCAGTTGCAGTTCCCAATTAGGGCAAACACCTGTATAAGATTACAATCAAAATTGACATCTGACATACATTCAACCGCTAAAACTACAGGCAAACCTTTTAACCCTTTCATGTAAGATTTACTCTACAATTCATTTTAAAATTGGAAAAACTGGCTTTCCTATTGCAAAATTGAAGCACTAAATTTGGCCCCAAGTCTTGATAACACTTTCACTATTTCATCGCCACTTTCGATAGCACGCAATTTGGGTTTTTTGGAGACTTCAAAACTGTAAATTTAAAAACCCTAATGTTTACACGAAATGTGGGTAAATGAGCGACAGTTATTGGCTAATTATGACAGAAATTGATGTTAACCCTAATTTACATGGTGTAATTGAAGTCCATTCTCCGGAAAAACAACTGTCTAGTTGACAAGTTTTTTCTACGGTGGCAAAACACACAGTGCCTTTAAAGTTTGCCAGAATTTGTGGATAACCATACCTTAACAAGAGGAGTCTGAGCTTTCGTAGAAGGTATTCCAGAAAGGGCAAGGATTTTAGGAATAAATCTAAAAAGGCCCAAGGAAGCTGAAGCTTAAATGTAATCCAAATTTTAAGACTAATGACTGATTTTGGGAACATTTCCTTGTTGTCGTGATACTGCTGCGCCTTGGACACTCTCAAAATAAAAATAAGAAATAGAAGAAAAGCTGCTGATCCAAATGAGACCTAGGCAAAAAAATAAAAGAAAGTTGGCGAACACAAGTGATTCTATCGTGTTTATATTTTCTTGGAACTTAATTTGCGATAAAACAGTTAAAATTAACTCAATCCCTTTCATGTCCAGGAATGAATAGCAGTTTGGGTTAGCTCACCAGTATGGTTTTAAACGAGATAAAATCTTTTAACTCCACTCATTTAAATCGATCGCGAAATAACCCTAAGATGGTTTAGACGGTGTGGTGTCACGAACAAAATAATATCATTCAGTAGTGCTGCAAACAGTAAGTCCCAGCATATTCATATTTGAGATTACGTTGGGCTAAAACAAAGGGTTCCTTTCCTGAACACATCTGTACAAGAAAAACACCGGAACCTACATTTTTGTGACACCCCAGTGACCAATGTCATCTACGCCTAATTAAAGAATGAAAGAAAGTTGCACACCACTAAGCATCCGAAAAATTGGAAACCTGGTGGGATTCGAACCCACGGTCTCCTGTTGAGCGCGCAGACGCGCTACCAACTGAGCCACAGGTGCTTCACTGGAAAGAGCTTTCAACCGGAATTCGAATCCAATGTGTACAACTTTCAACGCACAAGTGTGCATTGAGCACCGGTTAAGCCACAAACCCCAGTTTATTTTTAGCACATGACTTAACCCGGGCTCAGGTGTTGATAACATTTGACTCTGCTGTCCTGTCTAGCTATTCTTTAAACTGTGGCATTTTTCTGATCAAAGTTGCATTTTTACTGAATTTTATTGAAATCAGCCAGTCGAGACCTGTTACACACCACTTAGCATTATGTTAGTCACTGTTTCTTGTCCGTATCTTCCGATTCACTCCACTGCAAAAGCGCTTTAATCTGCGGCTCTTCCAGCAGTTTCTCAAACTCCTCGCGTAGGCGGGGATCTTGTGGTTTCTCGCCCACCTTCAGCGCTACCGAAGACTGGCGGGGGGACAGGTTTTTTGGGGTGAACAGCTTTTTGGGTGTCGCATCCCCCGTCTGTTCTTTTCGTTCTCGCTCCTGGCGTTCGGAGGATTTGGATCGGAGCAGCGGTTTTAGGTGTGGCGATTTCTCCAGACTCTGGTAGAGTTGCTTGATGGCGGCCGCGGGATCTTGCGGCTGCTGCGCTGTGGCGCTGGCAGCGGAAGGGCTTTTCTGGGGCGATGCGGGCACGGCATCGCGCACTTTGCCGGGTTTCGGCTTGCCGCTGCTGCCCTAGAGAAAATGAAAGTTATAAAACTGTATGAGTCTTTGGTACTGTATCAGTAATGTATATCTAAGTTAAATTGTACATAAGAGTATACCACTAGGCAAGCTCTATGTTGTCAGAACAAAAACTATGCTCTGTTCGCTAACTGCTGACCCCCCCCCCCGCCGAAAATTAGGCCCAGCACTTTAAAGAAATTAGCACACACCGCTTGGGTTTTTGAGCTTAAATAGAAATAGAGATAGAGCTAGAGAGAGAGTGAGCGTACCCCCGTTTCGAGCATCTACTGAATTGCGACGGGGGGTGGGGTTGCCGTTATCGAGCAGAGCATAGAGTGGCATACTCTTATAATTATTATACTCTTGGTATTATTAGGACAACAGACAATGTAGGAACGGACGGGAACAAAATTGGCAATCGCGTGTCTTAGAATGTGGTGTCGTGCCTTGTAGTCCTTAGCTAAGAAAATTAAATCATTAATTTTTAATTTTTAATTAAACAAATTGGTTTGCATCTGCGAGTGTTCTTCATTTATCCGTATTAGTGTAGTGCATTCAAATTATCTTTAGTCAAGAGTACATAATACATAAGAGTATGACAAGTGTATATGTCGTAGTAATTTCTGTATTCAGTAAATACTGTATTTACTGACCGATTTCAGTAAATACGGTATTTACTAGTAAGAATGGTATTTTCTTTAAACTCCCTATCTTTACACGTAAATACCATTTTTACTGAAACTCGTCCAGTAAATACTGTATTTTCTAGTAAATTCTGTATTTTGTCTTAAACGCCTTTGTCTTTGTGTGTGGCTCGAGGTTCAGAGGGCATGCCGACGTCACATTTAAAGCCAAAAGATAGGTCATACAACATTATCACAATAATGTACAAAGGGGGTGCATGAAGATAAACGCCAGACATTAAAAGTATTAGTTTACAAAATTAAGAAATTGTTTTAATTTTAACACAGTTTTTAAAATCAAAACAGATACATGTACGTTTTCTGTATTTTCTAATAAATGTTGTATTTTATACAAAATTTAAAATACACTATATGTAAGTTTACTCATGGTTTTGAAGTGCTATTCGTGTATTTTTATATTACGAAAGCTAAGTAAGATTAAAGCCATTAAGCAACGTATTAATTTTGAATTCATCGTATATAATTCATTATGATTACATTATACAAATCTGTTTGATTTTAAAAACTGTGATAAAATTAAAACAATTTCTTAAATTTGTAAACTAATATTTTTAACGTCTGGAGTTTATCTTCATGCACCTCCTTTGCACATATATATTGTGATAATTTATGACCTATCTTTTGGCTTTAAATGTGACGTCGGCATGCCCTTTGAACCTCGAGCCACACACAAAGACAAAGGCGTTTAAGACAAAATACAGAATTTACTAGAAAATACAGTATTTACTGGACGAGTTTCAGTAAAAATATTTACGTGTAAAGATAGGGAGTTTAAAGAAAATACCATTCTTACTAGTAAATACCGTATTTACTGAAATCGGCCAGTAAATACAGTATTTACTGAATACAGAAATTACTACGACATATATATAATTAGATAAGCAAATTAATAAAATAACATACCCGTCGAGGTCTTCTGGAACTTTCTAAAATTCAAATAATTTATAAATTATTTTTAAAAAATAAGTGAGAAATTTAATAGCGCAGTCGCATAGCACTCTATATACACAAAAATAAAATTTTACACAGCAAGCATATATAATTTAAAAAATTTAATTTTATTTTAAAATCTAATTCAGAAAAATCCAGAGTCTAAAAAAGAAAAACAAAAACTCACGTATTGCAGAGAAAGTATTTTTGGGGAAACAAAATGCTTACTTTTTTGTTTCTCCTGTTTATTCATTCGAAGGACTTAAACTGGAGTAAAACCACTGGAACCCCGCATTGGTTAAATCTACAATATTAAAAGCAATTACAAAAACTAAGAAATAAGCCTGAAATGTTAAGTATACATTTTAGATATTATTATTCTATATATAAGTAACTGCTGGCTGGATGCAAGCTTCAATGCTGGCTTAAATACCAGCGTTTCAGACGAATAGTTTCCGAGAGGTTGAAATCAGGATTGAAACAAGTGTCTAAGGCGGGGATCGAACCTGATCGATCTACAGTCGAGATCTCTAACCACTCAGCAACCTACGGACAGCGATACTAGTTTATGACGCTAACTTCAGCCTTTCGGAATTCGCGTAAAACACTGATACTTAACAGAGCCACTGCATTGCATTGCATAACAGTGCGCAATATCTGCAATCTGATTGGTTGTTGGTGAACCATTGGTGATCTAGACGGTAAATTTGGACCCACCCTCTACGCGCACGCACACACGCACACGCACACGCACACACACACACACACAACACACACACACACAACACACACACATACATACGTATATATATATATATATATATATATATAAATATATATTCTGGTCAGAGCACTGTTACGCAATGCACCGAAGTTTAGTAGCTTAGTCTTTCTTTTATAATTAATTATGGAGTCCTGGCAATAATGTCGCTAAATGTAGCTTTATCTGAATTTTAAAAACGGCATTACTCTGCAAAATTCAATGGATAATTTTAATCATTTGAATCCAAAATATAATTTTGCAT
Source organism: Trissonchulus latispiculum (assembly GCA_030248195.1). Classification (NCBI taxonomy): domain Eukaryota; kingdom Metazoa; phylum Nematoda; class Enoplea; order Enoplida; family Ironidae; genus Trissonchulus; species Trissonchulus latispiculum. The sequence continues at coordinate 12,906 of JASAND010009425.1, read as the reverse complement.
AAGAACAACAGATACCTAGTATTCCGGAAACTTCTGTGCCTGGATTTTATTTGTTGCCGTTCCAATTAATGTAAGTTAGAAAAGTTAGTCATATGTGGAGGATCATTTCCCCGGAAAAAACTTCATTTAAATTGAACTTTTTAAAAAATTTTAAAATACCTTTAAAATTATTTTTGTGGATTAAACTGACGGTTGGTCAATTGGACAAAATTTAATTCCGACGATAGCAAAAAGTTCAAATTTTCTCCAAAAACACTAAGTTCGAAACTTTAATACTGTGCAACATTTTACTATTAATTTCATGAGATTTGATCCACCAATTGAAATCAAAATTATTCATGACATTTAGATTTTCTGAAAACATTTGTTCTAAAATGTTGACTGACATTTTGATTCAGTTGAGCTCTTGTCCCAAAGAGTTACTTCAGATGCTTCGCGGAGTTTCGGGAGCAATTTTGACCGTTTGCTTGGTATCCAGTAATCTTAGCTGTTTTCGGCAAACGACAATAGCAGATTCCGCAAAAACCGTAACAATTCAAGACAAGATGAGGTTCTTGCTTCAGTTTTGTGAAATTGTCAAAAAAGCTTAATTTCGGCTTTCATTTAAGCTTATTATTTATGTAGTTTAAGGTGCTGGTATCTCTTTGTGTAAATTCGACCCTACAAGCTTCAATTCTTTATGAAAGTGGATGAAACGTTCCAGATATGTCATTTTAGTGATCTTTAACATGCTGGGACCAGTCCTGCATTTTTAGGTGCAAAGATAAGAAAGTTTTGGTTTTTGCCATTATTCTCTCAGTACATAGTCGATACACCGGATTGGCTATTATGGTTCGAAAGAGGGCACCAAGATGAACATTTTTGCTTTTACAACCTTTGAGCTGTCTCCAGTGGTTAAGTCAGTATAAGCAAAAAACGATTTTTGGGGTCAAAAAATGGCCATTTTCGTAGAAATCAGTTTTTTCAAAATTACTGCCAAATCTTACAGACAATTTCGGCTTATTTATACTCAATCGATACGCCGTCCAATTGCGCATTTTATCAATACCTATTCGCTAGAGTTCGTTGCTTTAAGCTAGAGAATTCGTCGAAAAACCATTTTGGCAAAATTGCGATTATTTTGTTTTGAACATTGATTTCTCAAAAACTACCCAATCGATTCGCGTGATGTTTGGCTGAATGAAAATTCGCCCTATTGCGGAGGGACATTTTTCTTGGTTTGAGCTAAAACATCTCCAGTTGTGAGAAAACTGAATAGAAAGTTGCGAAATTTCGTGTCATCGTGCATTTGCCGGATTTCCTGGAGTACAGAGACTTGTTGAGCCAAATCCAAAAAAATGTCCCTCGGCCCACATGTCCTTCATATCATGGCACAAGAAAAAATTTTGGCCGATTCTACAGATTTGAGAAATCGATGTTCGAAAATTTCTGGTCTATATTCTGGTCTTTCAGATGTCAGCATGTCGGAAATGTTTTGCTATTTTCTTGCCAATTTTGCCAGTTTCGTAAGCTCACGTTAATGTACAGATTATAAGCTTTAAAACGATGTATAAAGCTCTTTCCAACTCCCAAAATTGCGAAAGTTATTGCGTTTCGAAAAATCACCACAAAAACACTGCACAAAAGGATACCAGCACCTTAAATCTACAAAGATTGTGCTAAGCTTCAGTTAGACCTGCAAATGTCTTAAAAGGTTACGTTAAGTTTAGGTTTAGTTAAGTTGTTAGGTTACGTCTTTTATAAATTATAGTTTTACAAAAGTTAACATATACCGAAATTCGAAACAGGAATAAATGTTTCATGTCCAGATTTACTGGAAAATTGGAAAATTGGAAACCCCAAATTTTCTCTCAGCCAGTCGTAGCTCTGCTGAATCATGTAACGGCATTCGCTAAAACACAATCTTTATTCAATTATTATTATTATTATTATTATTATTATTATTATTATTATTATTATTATTATTATTATTATTATTATTATTATTATTATTATTATTATTATTTCCAGAAGCTTCTACATGCCCTTCGGGTCGGGCAGTGCGGAGCCTTCAGAACTACTCCTAAGCTCAGTGGGGAACGCAACTGTGGTAATCAGTCTGGTAATTGGGACCACATTCCTAATCCTGGTCCTCTATACCAAGTCATACTACAAAGTATATATTTGTATCTAATTTGATTTAAATATTGATTGATAGTGACAGATTGTTATGTGAATATAAATTAAATTTTAATTCAAAAATCGGTTGATTGATAATGATAGATTGTTATGTGAACATAAAATTTTTGACAGATTTTAAAGTTTAATTTAATTTATTTAATCTGTATTTTTCACTTTTTACTTCTCGCCACCTCTTCTACAGAAGCAAAGATATGAAACATTTGATAATTTTAAGGAAGATACAGTCCTGGTCAGAAATAACTTTCTTCGCGAAGGCGAATGCGAAGGGCCTTCGCGAATTTGCGAATGTAGTTTTACATAACTTTCGCGAAGGTCGGCTTGAATTTTCCTTCGCAACACAGCAGGGCGTGATTGATTACTTGTCAAAAGCTTAAACTTAAACTGGCTTTTATTGCACAGCTGTCTGTCCAAAGCTCTAGACTACACCGAGGTAAAACTGACCAGTTGGCCGGTGGCTGCTAGCAGTTAAGTTAAAGCAGCAGGCACCCCGCTGTTTGTTTTGACATCTGTTAGAAAAACTGCGAATGCACAAAGGACTCTCCATTCGCCCCTTCGCGAACACTCATCAAAATTTTTGGTGTCGAATGTCTTCGCGAAAGTGCGAATATTCGCGAAAATTAGAAACTTATTTCTGACCAGGACTGTAAGTAGTAACAACCGAAAAGATGAAGTAAAAGTAGTAAACTAAAAAGTAGTAAAGTAGTAAATGTAGTAAATTAGTAGGTAGTAAAGTAAAAGTAGTAAAAAACGGAGTAAAAGGTTATCGGCTAGCCACCACGATAGGCCGGGTCTGGGCAGGGCCAGCAACCAGCACGACTTACCATCAATTCACTCAGGGCCTATTCAAGAAAGAGTAGAGTAGAGTTAAAATTATCCTTTTAGTGAAAGAGTTAAAAGAGCAAAACTTAAGCTTGAGTGGAGTTTAAGCTGGTTAAAACGTGTTAAAACTGCTATTTGTAACTCTACTCTACTCTACGCTTTACTTACAGTCATACCTTATCGGATATAACTATATTATAAAATTTGTATTATATATTTTGCCCTGTCAATGCAAGTCCACGACTGTCCCTCATGTGTCTCCATGCTCATCTACGATACACAATCTCTCCCATTTTTTTGAGCAATCAATTTGAAAAAATTTAGTATTTATTTTTTAGTTCATGTACAGCTGGGTTTTTCTATCCTGCAGTGCGCTTCTGTTTGGTTGGTCCGCATTTTTCTTTGGGTAAGCTGAAGACCCAGTATTGAGGGTTTGTGTGAAACTGTACGTTATCATGGGTAATTGGTAGATCGAAAGGTCCCTGCCGAGAATTCTCGGTGGCACTTAAATTTGGTGGCATGTATCCGATTCGATCCGAAAATAAAGGTTGAAAATATTCAAACCGAAGTTTTAGGTACTCGTTTCAAGTGGACCTGACCACGTTTGCCGGTATATGAAGTTAAAGTTTTGTTTGAAGCTGGTCCTGTAACTTATGTCAGATAGAGTTTTACGGCAATCGATGCAACAAATCCTTTAACTTATCTCAAACAAGGTTTTGCGATAATCAATACAACGAAATAACGTTTTTTGAGCTAATAGTCAATCTTAAATTAAAATGAAAATATCTATTCTATACGTTATGACAATGAGTATTTATTTTCTTATCTTTATAAAATGAGTGCACTTATCAATCGATCCTATAATAATGTTTCCAAAAAAAATTAGAAGAAACACAAAAACATTGTGTGTACACCAAATCATCATCTTATAAATTAGCGTAGCCAAACTAATTTAGCCATCTTGCATTGCAGGTACATATTTTTCAATTTAATCTTTTTCCATTTCAGAAAAGTCTTGGAAGAGCTTGACTGTCCCATTGACTACATTACAACCTTGATCCTAAGTTGGAACTTCGGTGTGACCGGATTGGTTGCCATAATGTGGACAGCTCCGGCCACCGTCCAAAGATTCTACCTGATTATTGTGTCATCTCTAATTGCTTTGCTACAACTGTTACTGTTTCCCGGTTGGACGGTTTGGGCTGTTCTGGTGATGCTGGTAGTCTGGGGTAGATTTTTTTAATTTTTTTTCAAAATTAAAAATTAATTTTATTAGCAGGGTAATTTGGTTTTAGATTCATTAATGTGGCTATTTGAAGTTGCGCTGTTAAGATTAGACAACAGTCTTGGATATAATCCTGAAATCTGTATGATAAACTGGACCCCTGGGTAAATAGGCAAATTCCTTCTATGCTTGATCGGAGGAAATATTTTACAGCATATTGGAGTGATTAAACTTATTTGTTTCACTGTTAGGATTAGAACAGCAGTTATAAGCATAGAAAGCTGAATTCTGTGCAATAAAGTGCTTCCCCTAGTTTGTGCCAATACACTAGCCGAGTGGTTAAGATAATCGACTGAGAGGAAGCCCAACTCGGGTACGAATCCCGGCTCAGACACACTTTTTTCGTAATTATTTTTTCCGATTTTTCGGTTTTTTGTAATTTTAGACATTTTTGCAATGGGCTCTCGCTATGGGCCGTTGCGAAAACTGATCGAATTATCCGAAGAAAGACAGGAAACCTATCTACCGGGGATTGTCTACTGCACTGGTATCTACCGATTTCATCAATAATAAACATATCAATGTAATGATCAATAATAAAAGAATAAATGTTGAACAAAAATTTGGCGTTAAGTATTTTATTTAAAGATTGAGAAATGAGTGTAATGAACTTGTCTAACCATTCTTTCACGAATGATGTGAAAGTATAAATACAGGTGGAGTTTATTTAATTAACGGTTAAATTCTGGACCTAGCATTCCTATATTGTTACTGATCTTTGAGATTTGACACGTCATGAGAAAAAACTAGTTATGTGAAAGTTTGAAATCCGGAATAAAAAAATTGAAAGTGGTGAGGATCGAACCACCAGGCTTCCGCTTCACAATCGGACATTCAAACCGCTCAGCCACATCATTACAAATTGAAATTAAATTAGTATTTTGACGTTACTATGCTGCTGGTTTTTCAGGGTTTGCTGTAAAAAAGCACAGTTTTGATACAAGTTTAGGTGGATGTTTTTATGGTGGATGCTAACGTAATGTAAGGCCTTTTCGAGAATGGGCGGAGCAGAGTATAGTAGAGTTAAGATTAACTTTTTTACCTCGTTTAACTCCACTGAAGCTTGATTTTCCCTGTTTTAACTCTTTCATGAAAACGATCTAGTTAATTTTAAGTCTACTCTACCCCTTATTGAAAAGGACCTAGTCAAGACTGATCAATTATATCTTATCAACCTGTTGTTTGCAACCGCCTGTTGTGCTAGAAAGTTTGCCAAGAAACGCTGCATTTTGTATATGTTTTTAGATAAACAAACTATCGCCGAAAATTCGAAACAAAAACAGTTGGAAAAATTTGTGGAATTATTTCCCGGCGAGGAATTCTCTAGTGATGATTCTACAGGCTCACAAAGGAAAACCGAAGGAAAAGTGGAAATCGCAGATGAGGAAATGAAGTTACGGAATAGAAAAAAGAGGAAAAACATCGAATTCGAGAGTGGAAGGAATTTTCCGGAATCAGCAATTGCAGGCGAAGAGATTGAAGGTATCCCGAAAATCTTATAAAATAATACAAGGTTATAAACGAAAGAAAGAATGATGTCACTACAGCACCTCCGACCCGAAAAATTTGGACCTGAGGTGGGGATCGAACCCACAACCTTTGGCGATCTAGCCAACGCTATACCGATTGAGCCACCCAGGCACAATCGAACCAAGCTTGAGTTTGAAAGTTGACTTTGCTCAAAACCTTAATTTAACATAAACTCTTAATATTCTTTAAAACTTTATGTTTTTAGGCTAAGTAAGTATTCTTTGTTCCAACATACGTAATTTTAAAGAGTTCTCAAGTAAATTATTTAATCATTTTCAATTTCAAGCACTCTCTATTAATCTCTGGCAGCACCAAGTATCTAATATCAATATATGTTCAATAAATTAATAACAATATCTGTAAAAGCCGTTAGCTCATTGTCAATTTTAATTTCAGCTAGATTTATAACCTATTTAACTTTTAATTTGAATTTTATACATTTAAAAGTATCGAATTTTTAATTTTAGATAATCTGAAGATGGGACTGGGAGATTTTGTTTTCTACAGTCTTCTGGTGGGGAAAGCCACACTAGATGGCGGCATAATGACTGGAATTGCCTGTTACGTTTCAACTTTATTGGTACAATAATTAGAATTTATAATATAAGTAACACCTAAATGAATTAAATAAAATTATTAATATAAATAAACTTTTAAACATAGACACACACACTCTGTGCGATGTAACGATGTAACCTAACCTCATAGCTACGATTTGGCACACAAATTCGTTCAACTCTATCAATTACAGCTATATATTCTAATCAATTTTTGCATACAAAAGTTAAAAAAACAGATTTTTGGAGCCAATCAGATATTAAATTTAATTTTAAAATAGATAACAGTCTCTCATACGTTTTTATTTTATTAACTTTGTTTTGTTTATTACATACTCATTATATTGTTATTATTTTATTTGTTTTATCTACAGGGCGCTACATTGACTTTGCTGGGTTTTGGTCAAGTGGGTGATCATAATCTGCCTGCTTTGCCTTTATCCGTTTTTCTGGGACTTGGAACCAAACTTTTTATGGTCCTTTCAGTAGCACCCTTTGCAGCCACAGTTGTCAGCCGTCAGATGTTCATTTAGAAAAAAACTGGAGTTTATGAAAACGATTTTTTAGTTGAAAAAACAATAAAAATAAAATTTTGAAGCTGTTTTATTGTACAATTATATGCTGGTATGTGGATTGTTTCTTTGGGTAAAATAGAAACAGGGAATTAAATTCAAATATAACTGCAACCTTTCAGCTGTAGCAATTTAACTTTACTAATTAATTAAATGAGGAAATAGCGGCACAATGAAACTAAAATGCGAATTTTCGAAAACGTTGGTTCTGTCGGAAAATTGGGATAAAATAAACAATATAACTTTAATTTCTGCACAGAAAAGGAAAAGGTATTTACCATTCCTGAAATCTTGGCGAATATTTGGGATTTCATCTGGACTACGGAACTAACCAGCTCCAGCATTTTTTCTTGAAATTTTGCCCAAACTACATTAAAAAGAAAGATATTGAGGGATAAACGTACGGTAAAGTAAAAATAAAATAAAAATAAACGATACAGTAAAAATGAAATAAAATAAGGAGGAATTCAGTTTATTGTTGCCAATATCTGAATTTTGAGCTTCAAATATCAATTAGGCTTATTCTTAGGCTTAGGAACCAACAAAGAGTGGCTGTTCGGCGTGACTAACTCACAAATATGTATTCTTGGGGCGATTTCTACAAAGCTTCAGCTTTCTAATATAATGCTATTAATATTTATATTAATTAATATTTAATTAATATTTAATCAATTTAATATTATCAAATATTTCAAGTAGATCACATTTATTTCTTGTGTAAGTTTACCATCTACATGGATTTAAATTTTCCTTACAAGTATGAATTTGCATGACTTTCAGATCAGTATTAACCATTGTGTTTTACAATCCCATTTCCTTACTGTACTGTAGCTTTGTACATTGGAAGTCTGACATACAAAATTCTCGTAACACATGGGGTTGTAGCTCAGTGGTAGAGCGTCCGCTTCGCTTCAAACCCCCGCAACTCCAACAATTTTTATTTTATAGATATTTCTGTTTCTTGCTTATATAGTCGATGATTAACTTGGTAATGATCCAGTGTACACGAGTAGTAAAGATCGCCACCACCCCCCCGCTAGTTTCTCAAGTTGGACAGTTGCCAACTAATGACGTCACCAACATCATTAAATATTGACAACAGTTGTTATATTACTTTTTTAATACTAACTGTCAATTTAAAAACTGACGTTCACAAATCAATTACCTAGATAGTCATCCAAAACAGGTTATATAGCAATCATTTTGATGGCTGCTTATATCACGTGATATAAAACAACAATAAGAGACCCTAGCTAACCTTACCTATCTAACAATTACGTCACAATTCCTTGAATGTCTTTATTGCTAAAACAACCTCGTGTTTCGCTAACTATAACCCCGCCCTCCGCACTGATTCAACAAGCTTTCTGCGCAATCATCCCTTCCGCCCAGCCGCCAGATTGTTTTTTCCTAAAACTCGTCAGAGCTGCATATTGCGCAATCAGTAATCATTTAATTGCGTAATCATTTCTCCTGGGGCTAAGTCACTGTTTCATTACTTTAAATACCTCCACTGACGAAAGGGAGAAACCTAATTCAGATTTGTTAATTACTGCTGTTGCTTGTTGCATCTTATTAACTGCTATTGGTAATTGTTAATGTTGTCTCTAAAACAACAAATATCTTAAAGCTTTTCTTAATGAAGTCAAAGCAGTTAGCTAACATTATTTCCGATAATTATTTCTCTTCTAGCAACCTTGTTCTTTGAAAGACACCAGCTTTTAGCGCATAAGGTAATGTCTGTTTTTGCCAGAAAATCAATTGTTTAAACTTTGAAGCATCCCTTTGTAAAGTAGGCGACGTATTTGCCATATAATTTTAACAGCTTAATTTAACTTAGCAAAGCAAACTGCCTTACATAGCGAGCCCAACTTAAGTTTTTTTGCTGGTTTAGAGGCCTCATCTTGTGCTACACTTGCATTCTTTTTAAACATATAAAGTTTACATTTAGCTGAACTATGGGAAATTAAAATTTGGAAATAATTGTTACAAAGTACTTTGATAATTTGCCTTCTTTCTCTTCTAGTAGTCCAAATAAAACATTTTTTAATTGCAAACATAAAATAGCTCGTAAAAAAAAGTTGTTAATACAGCCAAATATCCATAGTGATACTGCCTCTATGATATTAATGTTATTTTAATTATTTTCAGTTTCTTGTTTTAGATGCCGAACAAGTGTAGGCTCTGTAACAGAAGCTTTGACAGTAATGATGTGTTACGTAATCATTTGTTAACTTTACATCAGACTTGCTGCCGATTCTGTGGGAAGATTTTTACTAGAAAAGGGAATCTACAAAATCACATCCGTCTTCGTCACACCGCCGACTTTCCACCCCATGTAGATTCTACGGTTTCAGAGGGCTTTAATGGCCCACATTCTTCGACTGACGAAGTACAGGTGGGTGGTGCCCCGCCTAGGATGAATGTCTTTTCTCCAATTATTTCTGATCAGAAACATTATTGCCTTTATCAGACATCTGAGCGTGATAATGACAAATTTCATACGACTAATAGTACGTTTAGCCTTCGATTTAAAGATATGGAGAATATTTCACTCGAAGATGCTTTTGTTCTTCTTCACGAAATATTATCGTCCGTAATATCTCTAATTACAAGCAGCTTTCAGTCTTATGACAAACTTAAAGCTATGTTGGAATCTCCTACCTTGGATTATCCTATACTTTTGCCATTGATTTCTGTCATCGACTTCACACCCGAATTAGTTCTTGATCACATCATGAACGTTCTTCAGTCTTACGAAAACTTTCGTTTCGATTCCGGAGTTCTCTTGACCATAACTCACATCAGTGTACCTGAGCCTGGCCGCGGTTTTGGTGATGGACGTAGAACTCTGGGAAATATCAGAACTCGTAAAATTGTCAGCCTACCAATTTGGCTTAGAAAGAAACGTTGTATTCTGCAAATAAACGCTGCAGAAAATTGTTTAATTCATGCGATCGTTGTGGCAAGGTCAATCATAGATCATACTATTCAAAAGAAGTTCAACTCAGTAAAGCCTAATTTGGGAAAACGTTCGCGTGACCGTACCTTAAAACAAATAACTCGAATGGATCGAAGCAGCGGCTTGCGGAACGAGCTCGTTCGGCAGATCATCGAACAATGTAGCTTCGAAAGCGGCGAAGCTTTTTCAATCAGTCATTTGCGTACTATTCAACAAAATCTGCCAAGCTATCAAATAAACGTTTGGTCTGCTGACCAATTTGGCGAGAATATATTTAGTGGGCCGTTTAGCGATAAACAAATTAACTTACTTCTGTATAATGGACACTTCGACGTCATCACAAAAATGGCAGCGTTTTTGAATACACGCAATTACTGTCCTAAGTGCAAAACTGGCTTCGACACAGCTAAATTTCGTCACCGCTGCCCCTCAGGCTGTGGGTTATGCCACTACGTTTATTGCACAAATACTGCGGACAAAACGACTGCAGAATCTACTTACTGTCAAAACTGCAATCGATACTGGCTTAGCCATGCATGTTACGAAAACCATGTAAACAACATATGCCAAAAAATGAAGAGATGTGGAAGTTGCTCTCGCGTAGTTTATCATACCAAACTAAATGATCATCACTGTGGAAAGGTGCAATGCTTTACTTGTAAGCTGTGGGTCGGAGCAAATCATGAATGCTACATGCAGCCAGTTGTTAATAATCGACAGACAACTGACTGCACAGCTGACATTATGGATCAGGGAGAAGACATTTCTTTTCTTCCTGGAGACAGTACTGTTGATGAAGTAGCACAAGCTTGGAAAGATCAGGTTGAAGCCGAAGATCTACACCTAGCTTCTCATCTTTTACCAGATGAAAGAAACCAGAAACAATTGTTGACACCATCATACTTTGTGTTCGATTTTGAAACTATGATTATGCCCGACGGATTGCATAAGCCAAATCTGTGTGTTGTTCAATCTTTGGAAGAACCTCACCGCCAGTGGACATTCAGCGATTTGACAGCTGGTAAGGATTTCTGTCACTGGTTGTTCAATTCAAAAGAGACAAGATCTTCAACATTTATCGCGCATAATTTTGGCGGATATGACGGTTATTTCGTTATGGATTATTTATGCGAAAATGGTATCAAACCGGATGTCATTTATAGGGCAGGAAAGATTCTGAGTTTGTACGTCAGTGGCCCTAAGATACGATTCATTGACTCTTACAATTTTTTACCAATGCCGTTATCCAAGCTACCCAAAACATTTGGATTCACAGAAATGAAGAAAGGGTATTTCCCTTATCTGTTTAATAAACCGGAAAATCAAGACTACGTTGGCAGATTGCCCGACCTATCATTCTTTGATACTGCTTCTAGGAAGCTTGGAGAGCATGAAGCCATCATAAAAATGGTATCAAATTCAGCAGGAAGAGTTTTCAAAAAATAATTCGATGAAGTATGATTTGCGTAAAGAACTGTTAGAATATTGCATCAGTGACGTACATATTTTACGAGCCTCCTGTATTGCGTTCAGACAGTTTTTTATGGAAGCAACAAATGGTGTGGATCCTTTTGAATCCTCAATAACGATTGCTTCGGCATGTAACCAAGTCTTTCGTCGTAACTTTTTGCGAGAAAATACCATTGCTATAATCCCCTCCTCAAGGGTATGTCCCGCGTAAACAATTTAGTAGAAATGCAATGTGTTGGCTGCGGTGGATTAGTTCGAAAACAGGGGAAACAATACAACATGCTCTAAACGGGGGAGAGACTAAATTTGGAAGTTACTATGTGGATGGTTATTGCTCTCAGTCTGCCAAAAGCGGTAAACCAGTAATATATGAATTTTATGGATGCTTTTTCCACGGACATTACTGCCTATTTAAAGGTAATTCTGGACTGAATCCTTCTTTCAGGGAATTATTAAAATGCCGTTACCAACAAACCCTAGATCGCCGTAAATGTTTGCTATCGACTGGTGCGGAACTAATTGAAATGTGGGAATGCGAGTTTACTGACATGCTAAAGAACAATAAGCAGTTGCAGGAATTTGCTAAATCCCAAACGGATGTCCCGGAACAACTACAGCCCCGAGATGCCTTTTTCGGCGGTCGAACAAACGCTGTGCATCTCTACTATAAAGTAGAAAGCTCGGAAGAACTAATTAATTATTACGATATAACATCACTCTACCCCTGGGTGAATGCTAATTGCAACTATCCGATAGGTCATCCAATCATAATCACCGAAAACTTTTCAGATGTAAGGCAATATTTCGGACTTGTGAAATGCTCAGTCCTACCCCCACGACGCCTTTACTTTCCGGTTTTGCCTTATAAAACTTGTGGAAAACTGATGTTTCCTTTATGCTCTCAATGTGCAAACCAACGGAATCAAAAGGAATGCACACACAGCGACGCAGAAAGAGTTCTCACCGGTACGTGGTGCACACCCGAAATGATTACGGCATTGGAAAACGGATACAAAATGGTTAAAATTCAAGAGATCTGGCATTGGGAAAAGCGATCTGCGGAGCTTTTTAAGGAATACATCCGCTCGTTTCTAAAGCTAAAACAAGAAGCAAGTGGATGGCCGAGTAGCTGCGTTTCGGAGCAGGAGAAGGAATCCTATTTGCAGGAGTATGAAGAAATCGAAGGAGTAAAGCTTGACGGTTCTGCTATCTGCAACAATCCAGGAAAAAGAGCAGTTGCTAAATTAATGCTCAATTCTTTTTGGGGATATTTTGGAAAAAAACCTGATGTCGTCCAAACCCGTTACTTGTCCAACTACGCAGAATATTTATCCATGATAACAGATCCTTCGATTGATGTTCGTGATCTTCATTTCACGGCGAATGACTCTATGGCTATAATCAGCTATAAGATGCAGCATGATTTTCTACCTCCGGACAATAAAGCAAACGTAGTGGTAGCAGCGTTCACCACTTGTTATGCCAGACTGAAATTGTACGGCTATCTAGAAAAACTTAATAGGAAAGTTC